>PITA01011947.1:25334-64456 GCA_004023965.1 Spilogale gracilis
GTGACAAGGAAGTCTACCTGCAGAAGCAAGATTGAGGAAGTCACCCCCCACCCCCCACCCCATGCATACAGATGCTGAGTAGCCTATTAAGACTTCTTTACCAGGCTCCATGCAGCCCTGGCTTCTTTGGCTATTCAGTTTGACTCAGAATTATAGCTACCATTGTCCACTGTGCACCCACCTCCTCCACCCTCCAAAAAAACCAAAATAAGTGTGGTGTAGTGGTCAGTAGTAACTCTTAGGAAATGGCCTGGGGCTACTCTGTGCTATTTTATAGGGTTTTTCCCCTCTATGTTTTTAAAAGAAAGTTATAGAAATACAGCTACAAGCTAGATTGCCAAATTACCTTTTCTTTTTAACTTGAGCAAACAGTCTATATTGTAGACTGATGTATTGCAGTTTGTGATATAATACCAGAAGCTTTTTGTCTCATTGTGTAGGGCTGGCTACGCTCAATGAAGGGCCGATCTTAGGTTTCATCTGATGATTGACTCTTTTGTGATGCTAGGCATACAAGCTTCACTTAAAGAGTCACTACTGATGGACTGGGCATTTCCATTCCTACCACATACGGCTTCCAGAACCTTTGCTTTCCTATTGCCATCTTCTGGATACACTGCATTTAACTTAGACTTCAGTTCAAGGTGATCTTGAAAATGGAATATTAACCTTCCACAAGTGATCCGGCCAGCACAGTTACCTGTTATGAACTGGGATTCTATAAGATTGTAATATTTATATTGATTAGCTGCTTCTTATATTTGGCTCATTTAAGTCTTTGTGGTAAGTCTCTGTATTTGCAGATGTGAAGTCTGCCTGCAAAGTCATTATTCAAACAGCTATTATAAATTTGCAATGAGATAAACTGCTGTGGTATTTCACGAGAGACCTGATCCCTTGAAATTAACATCAGTTATGAAGCAGCACTTTTGGGGAGGAGAATGTTCATTTAGCCCACCTAATTTTAATTATTTTGCTCCATCCCACAGTCACCACACGTTTCTTCAATTTTTCTAGAAGGTATTATATGTAAGATTTTTTTTTTTTTTTTTTGCTTGGTAAATATTGAAATCAAGACACATTCCACAGCCTATTACATTATTCTGTTCTAAAAAGTTACATTTGTATGGCACTGTATAGGTTTTTAGAAGGTGTGGATATTGTCTCATTTGCTCTCTCATAAGATTGCAGGGCAGATTTCTTTACTAGTTTGAATTTGAGGAAGCAGAACTGGTAAGATCATAGTGCTGACACTTCAAATCCAGATTTCTTAGTCCTGGTCAGGTCCTAATAAGATCAAAATTGACTAACAATCTATGAATCCTGTGATAGCTTTTTCTGATACAAATTGTTAGATTGTGATACATTTGTTTTTTATTTATGTATCTATAAGGCCTTCAACAGATAAGTGTCATGAATCTCTTAGTAAAATATCTTTCCAGTGATTTTCAAATAATTTAACAAGGTTATCTTTTCTTATTTTTTGTCATTTTAGACAAAAATACATTTTAATTAATGTAGTCCTGTCGTTATGCCACAGTTTCCTAGTAAAGCATTCTTCTTTAGGGTTCATCACTAGTTAGTTCATCACTTTGGCTTTCTTATGTCAAATCTCTGAGACTTCCTTTGTTTATCTGAAAGTTAATCGTGTTTTGTAGAGTTATATATAGGAAGAGATGGAAACTGAGTCAGGCCTGAGCTCAGGACTCATGATCAGCTTCATCCCTCAAAATATGGCTGTTTGATATCCTGTGCTTGCATTTAAGTTAGGCTTAAACAGAAGCCTGTTGGCCAGAAAGAATGCTGGAAACCTCTAAACTAGTCTGTCTGAAAGGTGCCTCCCCTCTCCGACTTTATCTAATTATTGTGACTTCTAATGTGAGAATTCTAAGACTCACCAGAGACTAAACATAAAAGTTGTTTTCCTGCCAAGTTTAAGGAGTAGAAATGTAATTGATACAGTGATTTTCAAAAGCATTTTAGCAGCAGCCCTCCTTTTTTCCAAACTGAACTTTGCAGGTAACAATGCAGTCCAGTTGTGGGAGGGAAATACTTAGTGCTTCCAGAATCTTCAGAGTTCTTCCATGTCTCAGGGTTTTCATTTGAAAACCACAGTTTTTTGGGTTTTTTAAATGGTGTGTTGACGTGTACCCACGAGAATGACTAGGATGGGGAAAGGACAACACCGTGTATCACTGAGGTTGTAGAATATCTACAATATCTCAGAATGTCTGGAACTCTCAGACACTTCTGGTAAGAAGTGTCAGTCAGTACAACCACTTCGGAAAAGTATCTGCTGAAGCTGAACATACACATACCCTATAAACTTACCAGAAATGTGGATATACGTTCTTTGAGAATGTACATGTACATAGACAAGAATGTTTATAATGGTGCTATTTGTGTCTAATAGCCAAAAACTGGAATGTCTATCCAGTGTCCATCAACAGGAGAATGTGTAAATTCTGTATATTTACACAATGTAGTAATATTTA
The DNA here is from genome assembly GCA_004023965.1 of Spilogale gracilis. Lineage (NCBI taxonomy): Eukaryota > Metazoa > Chordata > Mammalia > Carnivora > Mephitidae > Spilogale > Spilogale gracilis. Next base: position 27,830 of record PITA01011947.1, read on the forward strand.
GTAATAAAAAGGAACAAACTACTGTTGCATTCAACAGCATGGGTAAAATTCAGAAACCTCAAGGTTTGACTATTGCTTACTATCAATCATGCTTATTTAACATAAAGCCTATAATGCAGGACCCCCCCCCCAAAAAAAAGCCCAAAAGAGAAAATAACTTATGGTTATATTTTCATAAAGGTCAAATATAGGCAAAAACTAACAATGCTGGAGGTCAGAATGATGGGTACTTGGAGGAGGGGTGGTGATTGGAAGAGGGCATACGATGAGTGCTAACTACAAGGGTATGTTTTACTTTGTGAAAATTCATTACGTTTCATCTGTGATTTGTGCCCTTTTATGATGTTTTTATACCTTTACTAAAAAGAAAAAAAGATAAATGCTTTCTAGATGAATTGTAGCTGTTTTGTTTTTCTTTGTGAAGGCATGCTTCCCAAGAGCCAAGTGTCAGATACACTTGCCAGAGAAGGTCCTAGTTCTCCAAGGTATGCATTCTTTTTATGCTTTTTAAAAGATAAATCAGTTCTACACCAAAACAGACACATTAAAAAAAAGTAACTAAACTGCTCTGACTTTGAGTTACTGCCTACTGTAGTAATCGTCCTTCTTTGACACAAGAACTATAGTGTCCCATTTATCAGGTATTGTTGGAGAATGAGCTGTTTTCTGTAAATGTGAATTTTTAGTATAACTGAAGTTTGATCCAATTTAAATACCATTATGTTTAAATCTTTGTGTTTAAAAAACTTTAAAATTCAAAAACTTCAAAAACATTTTCAACTTTAAAAAAATTCAGAAATATTTTTTTCCTATTATAAAGTATACATTCATGGTAGAAAACTTGAAAAATATAGAGAAATACAAAAAAAAGCAGGTGATAAAATAAGTCTTATTCTATCAACTCTAGATACCTAATATTTGGCTTATTTTACCCATTTTGATTCATATAACATCTATCTCCATATTATTCAATTGTAATAATACTGGCATTGCAATGCATTCTGTGAGCAGTTTTCTATGTCATTAAATATTCTGCAGAAGTGTTTTTCGTCTGCCTGCCATCATATGACCATACCATAATTTATTCAACTACTGTATTCTGTTTTTAAAATGTACTGCACAGCAACTGTCTTAGTAAAGTATTTGATCCATATTTATTTTGTTAATGTTAACATTTCAGATGCCTTCAGGGTTCAAAGTATTCTTTGTGATTTTTTTCTCTTTTTGCCTTTCTCTCTACCATCAGTCTGTAACAGCAGCATCCTGCTATATTTGTTAAATCTATTAAAGTATTTCGTATCTAGTTTTAACTTAAGGGCATAAGGAAACCTTTAGCATTTACCTGTGGGTGTCCTTGTAATAAGTGCAAAAACAGTGTCAGTTTGATGAACTGCTATTATAAAACAGAAGACTTAGTTTTACCTTAAGTTTTACTGTTGAACCATTAAAAGACCCTGATGAATTAATATCTTGAATAATAATGTAGTTGTGACAGGGAGAGAGTGAAGGTAATAAGTATGTAGATTTTGTCATGCTTCTTAAGAAAATATGTTACGTTATTGCTCTGACAAAAGATTTTAGTAGATCTTGTAACCTTTCTAAAAAGTAGCTTGTCAATGATATTGTTTTAATCCAAGTTGGAATACATGTTAGTATAGGTATTTTAAATTCAGAAATAATTACCACTTATATAATGGTAAGACATGCCCCCATTATTTAGAAAAAAGTTTACTTGGAGAAATATATTTTTCACAGTAGATTTTAAGCCATATATTTAAAATCATATACTTATGTTAAGTCATATCATATATTTTTAAACCAAATATATTTTTAAATCATATATTTAATGATTTAATATATTTAGTATACAATTGTCAATGTAATTTTTCATTTTTTTAATATTTCACAGCTATGACTGGTTCCAGACAAACTCTTTGGTCACCATTGTCATATATACTAAACAGAAGGTAAACAGAAGCTATTTTCTAAGCCCTCTTATATTAACTTTTTAACTCACAGAAACTCCACGGAGTAGATTAAATAATTTATCGAAGGTCACAGAGGAAGTGGCAGGTCTAGGATTTGAACCCAGGCAGTCTGGCTCCAAAGTATATACTCTTAACAACCATGCTGTAGCCTCTTTGAAAAAGCTAGACTAGGAAATATATATTCTGTGTGTGTGTGTGTGTGTGTGTGTGTGTGCGTTTAAGCATGCATAATAAAAGTGAGAATCACTTTTATTTATTGTAAGAACTAATTTCCTGCACATAAATTGGGATTTGAGAGACAGTAGAGACTGTATTACTGTGTGTGGTTTAGTAAACTTAAACCACTAATGGGATTCAAATACCCTCTTGAAACTAAAATTAAGGAGACAGTTGATTTACTGAACTCCTCTACTTTATTTGCATCACTATTTAAGAATTCAGGGATCTAATGATGAGCCAGATATGTAGATACTTGGCTTGCATGGAACTCACTAGTCTGTCTGGGAAATCAGGTAAGTACACAGACAACGTATAACATCTCCAAATAGATCCTTCAGCCTTTGGCAAGGTTCCCTCACTTGAGGAACCATGTAAATTTAAAGCCAAGTTCTGGCAGCTTGGAATTTCCGAGATGGCATGTTACTTCTGTAATAGCAGAGCCACATATGAGCAGTAATTTCCCCTGACTGCTGCAGCATGGAATGACTAGGCTCTCTGCCTGATACAGCCCAGAGGGCCAGAGGCACTGCTTGAACCCCTTCCACTCCCTCTTGTTACTGTCTCGTCCTCATGATGCAGTCCCAAATGAAGAGGGCACAGCTTAGGGAGGTTGGGGTCTACTCCTGTTGGTAATATCAGTGAGGCACAGGGGATGAATGACTGAGGGGAAGGGGGAAGATTTCAACGTGGAATAATGTGTTCAGTGTATGGTGTAAATAATAGGTATCAAAATAACTTGGACATAGGCTATGTAGAAATAAGAGATATCTAAGAATTTGTTAGTGAATTTTTCTTAAAAGCTGAAGTCAGAGGTTGTATAATTTGCCCATCATCATGTCATAGTAGAAAGATTAAAATAAAATATGCATATCTTGATTGCTGGTCTGATTCTAATTTTTTCCCCAAATTATTTATTCAACAAGTATTTATTGAGCGCCTACTAGGTCCTAAGCAATATTTTAATAGTCCCATACATTTAGAGCTTCAAGATGAGTGGGTGAAGTAGATATTAAGCAGACAAATTTATAATTAAAATTACACTGTGTGTTTTGAAGGAGAACTGGGTTATATGAGAAAAAAACTCATCCGCGGATTCTGTAAAGAAGGGCTATATGAACACCTGTGGATCATCTTAAAAGTATAATTGTAGAAATTTGGGAAAAATTTTACTTTTTAATCTTTCTTTTTTTCTTCCTGTTTAAGGACATTAATTTAGACTCAATAATAGTTGATCATCAGGATAATTCCTTTAGAGCAGAAACAATTATCAAGGATTATTCCTATATTATACATATTGGTAAGTATTTTATATTAATGAGACAGCTCCAGTTTCCTTTAAGTTTGACAGTAACTTGGTCTGCATTCTAGGTAGCTATAATATTTTATCTGATATTGTCAATTGGTTTGTCATTTTTGATCAATTTCTATTCTGTTTTTTTCTTTATACTAATGATAGGGCTAGGAAATGGCAGCATTTTTCCCAGGCTGAAATAATTGGATGCAATAAAAATCAATCATAATGTGAAATATTTGTTGCCTTGTCTTTATTAAGTGTCTTTTACTTGACACCTACAAACAGATCTCAGAGGCCTGTCATGTGCTCCTCCTGAGCAGCCATCACTAAGTGCTGGCTCCATGAGCTTGTGTTTTGCCGGCTCTGTATTGGGAAGTCAGAGGCTGCAGCAGAGATTGTAAGGTTGTATTATTGTATTCCTTAGCCTCCTGTTCCTTCATGACCAGAGATCAACCATACAATCACTTCTGTCTGCTTTGAGAAATTAGAGATCAAAAGAAAGAAACTAGGTCCAAAATCTGGAATCAAAAGTACCAGATTCTTAATCCTCTTTCACCCAAATGACTTTAGGATTTCACTTTTCTTCTTTAATGAAAGTGATGTTATTCTAATTAGAAGGTAGAAATGAAGCAAATAAAAACAACAGCAATAAGAAAATTGTGTTAAGCAGATGTTCTTATATGAAGAACATATCATTTACTTTTGCAAAACAGTGAGTCCCCAGACATCAGCTGACTCAGGATTCTATTCCCGGCTTTACTGTATCAATGAAGTATCTTTTGTCTTGAATTTGATTAGAGCTGATAAAGGTGTTTTCTTTCCTATTTTCTCCATTCTATAGATTAATCAAACTGGAACCTTAAACTTCTCTTCTAGAAATAATAACTTGTCATATTTTTTTGTAGCATAAGATCTAACGCATAGGGAGGGGTGCCTGGATGGCTCAGTCAGTTAAGTGTGTGACTTTGGCTCAGGTCATGATCTCAGGGTCCTGGGATTGAGCCCTGGATCTGGCTCCCCACTCTTTTTTTTTTTTTTTAAGATTTTATTTATTTAATTGACAGAGAGAAATACAGCTACAGAGGGAACATAAACAGGGGGAGGGAGAGAAGGAGAAGCAGGCTTCCCGCTGAGCAGGGCACCCGATATGGGGCTCGATCCCGGGTCTCCAGGATCATGACCTGAACCGAAAGCAGTCGCTTAACCAACTGAGCCACCCAGGTGCCCCATGGCTCCCCACTCTTCAGGGGAGTCTGCTTCTTGCTTTCCCACTGCCCCTCCCCCCACCTGTGTCCCCTCCCTCATAAATAAGTAAAAAATCTTAAAAGAAAATAAAAGATCTAATATATATTGCCTCTAGGGGAGAGTTTTAACCAAACACTCAGATGTCCAGAAGGTATATGTTACTCACTAGCACTGCATGATTTTTCTTTAAGTAAACCTTTGTGCCACCATCTATTATGTTTCAAATACTTTATGGCTAATTTTATTTCCACTATAGCTAACAACATATAACACACAATACAAAAGAAACAAAAAACACCTGGATGCTGGTATTGGATCGGAAGGACTAAAAGAATGCAGAATTTTAAGTTCCAGATAACCATATTAACACAGTGAAGTTTAGAGTAGGTGTCTATAAAAATATTTCTTCCCTCTCTCTCCTCCTTCTGGTATGCGATTTCCATAAGGGCAATGGTTTTTCTCTTTCCTTAGCTGTTGTATTGATAATGCCTAGAAGGTAACACGTGGATACCCAGTAATTTTCTTTCAAGAACTGAATAAGTAGTCAACCTTAGAGAACAGTAAGGAAGAGAAAACAGAGCCAGACCCAAGCCTGGCGTGTATGCACTTCTACTTGTGCACACGCTAGAGCATGTGCACCACAGGGGCTGCGTCCCTCCCTCGCCCTGCTCCCTTCTTGATTTGTAGGTTTATCAGTCTGTGGGACCATGCTTTTGGCTAGTGTGGTTATCCACTTGTGGGCAATTGGGTGTTTGCTCTTTAATAGGGAGAGAAATTGTAAAAGTTGAAAAAGTGTATGTCTTTATATTCAAGTAGTTGGACATTTTGGTTGCATACAGTTTCTTTCTCCTGGCTGTCAGAATATGTTTTACTTATCTGGAGAGATTTGAAATAGTACATAGTGCATATGAGAACTGTTTAGATAATCTTACATGGTGTTCATAGACTGTATGAATTGAAGTTGGATTTTAACTAAACAGACTTTTCTTTCCTAGGGCTAAGTCATGAAATTGAGGATGATTTTTCTGGTAAGCTACCAAAAAATAATTTTATACACACACACACACACACACACACACACACACACACACACACACATATACATACCTACAGAGGAAGAGAGAGAAAGAGGAAAATCAGCATTTATCTTAGTTTTCATATGTGTATTTTCATATTGCAAAACAAAGATGTGACATTTTCTATATGAATAAATACATTAATTTTTTTATAAATATGTTCTCCCACTGGTTTCAGGTTTTTTCTCTGTTTTTTTTCTTTCTCCTTGTTCCTTTCATCTTTTTACCCTTTTTTTTCTTCTTAGAAGAAAATTCTTGTCTTCTTTCCATTCTTCCTTCCTTCCTTATCTCTGCCCTTTTCCTGATATGCAATAGGTAGAAATATACTAGACCAGGTAAATTTTTCTTAGGCGTATATATATAAATATGTAATGTTGACAGAGCATATTAAATTATAATATTGCTGCATATAAAAGTACAGTATGGATTTCACAAAGCTGTTTAACAACAGAAGATTCATATAATAGTGGTTTCTTGCTTTTTTGTCTTTTGTTTTTAGCTCTATTAACATGTAATTGACAAAATTGTAATATATTTAATTGTATGATGATTTGCTGTATGCATACATTGTAAAAAGATTCCCACAATTGAGTTAACACATCATCACCTCACATATTTTCTTTTTTTCTGTGTGAGAACACTGTCTTAGCAAATATTATCAACTGTTGTTACCATGGTTATGCATTAGATCCTCAGACCTTATTCATGTCTTCAACTGAAAGTTTGTACTCTTTGGTCATCCTCTCCCCATCCCTTACCCTGCTCCCCACCCACCAGCCCAGCAACCACCTTTTCTACTCTCTTTTTAATGAGTACATGACTTCTTTTTTTTTCTTTAACGATTCTACATATGATACTATCTTCTCTGTCGGGCTAATTTCATTTAGCATAATGCCTCCAGGTTCATATGTTGTAGCAAATGGAAGGATTTCTTTCTTTCTCTCTCTTTTTTTTAAGGTTGAATTATATTTCATTATCTAGATATATAGAGATATATACACATGTATATTTACACATGTAAATATATATACTTAAAAATATATGTGTGTATAATATATATGTAATATATATGTAATATATATTATACACACATATATAACATATATATTACATATATATTATATATAGAAATAAGAAATTATATATTTTGTATATATTATATTATATGTATATTATATATTAGGTATATATATAATTTCTTGTTTCAGAGTACTGTCAGAATACCTTAACACTGGTTCTGTGTTTTATCTTTCCTATATATGGTAGCAAGCTCTGTAAATTGTATAAATTGAAGTCAAGGGCCATGTTTCTATGTTTGTTAAGGTTCAAATCAGTATTCATTGAAATGAATGTGTCTGACTAATTTATCTTAAAAAGTTACTGTTAAATTGCTCTTGAATTATGTGTTTACCTTTAGGAAGAACAGATTGCTTCTAAAGACAAACTGAAATATACTTTAGGTCCTTAAAAGCATATTCAATTTGTAAAATTTAACCAGTATATAAAAGTCTGTATTTTGTTATTATATTATACTTATATATTCTGAACTCAGTCAAAAATTAAAAGATACCCTAAAATGTCTTTAATTATTAAAGATTCATATGTACTTCATAATGATTCATGAGGCTTTTTCTTTGTTTACTTGGTTCAGTATTGATCTACTGAATTTATTTATAAGAACTCCTTGTATCCCAATTAAGAGATGGAAGAATATAAATTAAATTTGCTTTTATAGGTCCATTCAGTGACTAATTTGTATAAGTTAGCCCCTTCCTTCCCCCCCCCTAAAATTATGTGTTAAGTATTTATCAAGGCCACATTTGAGCTTGTATGAAAACTGGCAATATATATTAGTCTGGCCCTTGATAAATTAGTTTGATTCATAAAATAAAATAAGCTGGATTTAATATCATTTAAGGCATAAACAATTTTGACAAATATATATACAAAGCCTTATCTTACTATTGACCCCTGTTATTCTTATCAGATCAGGACATTTGCATTGTTTGAGAAAGACTGATTTTAAAGTAATGTGTTATATTTAGTTTCAATGACTACAAATGGGAATTTTTCTTCTTTTTAGTGCGGGATGTAAAGAATGTGGGAAAAATAGAGATTGTCCTAAAGAAAAAAGAGAGTACTTCTTGGAAACGTCTTGGTCACCCTCTAGAGAATCATAATTCACTTATTCCAAAGAAAGACACAGGTATGCCGTGCTATTATTTTGAGCCCCATGTTCATGAAATTGTGTCAGTGATGCAATTGTACCAGAGTTTGGAAGGCTATTTTGAGAGGAGCCAAGGGGCCCTTTTATCTCCCTGTAAGAAGCTGTAAAAGGACCTTGTATCTGTTTTCCTCCTTTTTTCAAATTGATATATGATTGACATAATATTATACTAGCTTCTGGTATATAGCAATGATTTGATATTTATAGACTTGGTAAAATGATCATCACAGGAAATCTAGTTAACATCTATTACTGCACAGTCACAAAAACCTTTTTTTCTTGTGATGAGCTCTTATAAGATCTACTTTCTTAGCCACTTTGAGATATTCATTATTGTATTATTAACTGTAGTTCACCATACAGTATGTTATGTCCCCATGATTTATTTATTTTGTAGCTGGAAGTTTGTACCTTTTAACCCTCTTCACACATCTTGCGCATCCTACTACCTCCACCTCTGACAGCCACCAGTCTGCTTTCTGTATCTGCGATATTGGGTTTGTTTTGTTTTTTTAGATTCCATATGTAAGTGAAATCATACAGTATTCATCTCTCTGTGCCTGACTTGTTTCACATAGCATAATATCCTCAAGATCCATCCATGTTGTCGTAGGTGACAGGCCTTTATTCTTGTTTAAAATAGATGAATGGTATACCATCCTGTATATCCATATATACATACATACCATATCTTCTTTATCCATTCATTTATCAGTGGACAGTTAGGCTGCTTCCATATGGGTACTTGGCTACTGCAGATAATGCTGTGGATGAACATGGAGGTACACATATATTTTCAAATTAGTGTCTTTGTTTTCTTCGGATAAATACCCAGAAGTGGTATACTGGATCTTATGGTACTTCTATTTTTAATTTTCTGAGAAACCTCCATGCTATTTCCCATAGTGGCTGCACCAATTTACATTCCCTCCAGCAGTGCATAATGATACCCTTTTCTCCGCATCTTTGCCAACGTTTGTGATTTCTTGTCCTTTTAATAATAGCCATTCTCACAAGTGTAGGGTGATAGCTCATTGTGGTTTTGAATTACATTTCCCTGATGGTTAGCGATGTTGACCCCTTTTCATGTACTTGTTAGCTATCTGTATGTCTTCTTTGGAAAAATTTCTCTTTGGGTCCTTTGAATTTCGTTTTTAGATTTTTAATCTATTTTTTAATCAGATTGTGTTTTTGCTATTGAGTTGTAAGAGTTTTTTAAGTATGTTTTGGATATTAACCTTTTATCAGATATAAAATTTGCAAATATTTTCTCCCATTCAGTAGGTTTCCTTTTCATTTTGTTGATGGTTTTCTCTCTTTTTTAAAAAAAAATTTATTTCAATTCAATTTAGTTAACATATACTGTATTACTAGTTTCAGGGGTAGCATTTAGTCCTTCATCAGTTGCATATAACATCCAGTGCTTATTACATCAATTGCTCTCCTTAATGTCCAGCCCCCAATTACCCCATTTCCCCCACCCACCTCCCATCCAGCAGCCCTCAGTTTGTTTCTTATAGTTTAGAGGCTCTTATGGTTTGACTCCCTCTCTATTTTCATCTTATTTCATTTCCTTTCCCTTCCACTATGTTCATCTGTTTTGTTTCTTAAATTTCACATATAAGTGAAATCATATAGTATTTGTCTCTTTCAGACTGATTATTTTGCTTAGCATAATGTCCTGTAGTTCTATCTATGTCATTGCAGAAGACTTGCTTTCATTCTTTTTGATGGCTGAGTAATACTTCATTATATGTATATATTCCATTATATATATATATATATATATATATATATATAATATATACACACACATACATATATAATATGTATGTATATATGTATCTGGGCTTTCTATATTTTGGATATTGTAAACATTGCTGCTGTAAACGATAGGGTGCATGTGCCCTTTTGAATCTCTATGTTTGTATCCTTTGGATAAATACTCAGTAGTGCAATTGCTGGGTCAAAGTGCAGCTCTATTTTTAACTTCTGGAGGATCCTCCATACTGTTTTCCAGAGTGGCTGCACCAGTTCACATTCCCACCAACAATGTCAGGGGGTTCCCCTTTCTCCACATCCTTGCCAACATCTGAGTTGTTTAATTTTAACCATTCTGACCGGTGTAAGGTGGTATCTCATTGTGATTTGGATTCGTATTTCCCAGATTCTGAGTGATGTTGAACATTTTTTCATGTGTCTGTTGGCTGAATGTCTGTTCATGTCTTCTGCCCATTTCTTGACTGGATTATTTTGTTTGTTTGTTTGTTTCTGTTTTTGTTTTTTTAAAGATTTTATTTATTTGACAGAGAGAGAGATCACAAATAGGCAGAGAGGCAAGCAGAGAAAGAGGGGGAAGCAGGCTCCCCGCTGGGCAGAGAGCCCGATGTGGGACTCAGTCCTAGGACCCTGATCATGACCTGAGCAGAGTCTTAACCCTCTGAGCCACCCAGGTGCCCTGAATTATTTGTTTTTTTGGTGTTGAGTTTCTTGCAAGTATTGTTGATGGTTTTCTTTTCTGTGTAGAAGCTTTTTAGTTTGATGTAGTGTTCCACTTTATTTTTGCTTTTGTTGCCTTTGATTTTGATGTCAGGTCCAACAAATAATTGCTAGGCTTAGCAATCAAGGAGCTTACCAGCTATTTTCTTCCAGGAGTGTATAGTTTCAGGTCTTAAAATCATGTCTTTAATCTACTTTAATTTTTGTGTATGATATAAGATAATAGGCTATTTTCATTATTTTGCTTATAGTATCCTATTTTCCTAGCACCATTTATTGAAGGGACTGTCCTTTCCCCATTGTGTATATTCTTGCCTCTTGTCATAAATTAACTGATATATCTTTGATATATCTATATCTATATCTATATCTATATCTATATCTATATATATATATACATATATATATGTATATATATATCAGTATGGACTTATTTCTGGGCTCTCTACTCTGTTCTCTTGATCTATATGTCTGTTTTTATGGCAACTATCCCATTTTGCTTACTATAACTTTGTGGTATAGTTTTAAAACTGGGAGCATGGTACCTCCAGCTTTGTTCTTTCTCAGGATTGCTTTGGCTGTTTGAGGGTTTTGTGATTCCATAAAATTTTAAGATTAATTGTTCTAGTTCTGTGAAACATGCTGTTGGTATTTTGATAATGGTTATACTGAATCTATGGATTCCTTTGGTTAGTATGGACATTTTTTAAAACAATATTCATGGATTTCTACAATTCATGAGCATAGTATTTCTTTCCATTTATTTGTCATCTTCAGTTGCTTCCATTTATATCTTATAGTTTTCAGAGTACAGGTTTTTCACCTTCTTGGTTAAATTTATTCATAGGTATTTTATTCTTTTTGATACAATTGTAAATGAGTTTGTTTTCTCAATTTCTGTTTCTGATAGTTCATTATTAGTATGTAGAAATGAAACAGATTTTTTTGTGTATTGATTTCATATCCTGTAACATCATTTATTATTTCTAACAGCTTTTTACTGGATCTTGAGGGGTTTTTCTATATAATGTTATATCATCTGCAAATATTAACAGTTTTACTTCTTCCTTTCTAATTTGATGCTATGTCTTTTTCTTGCCTACTTACCGTGACTGTGACTTCCAGTATTATATTGAATAAAAGTGGCAAGAGGGGCATCCTTGTCTTATTCCTGATCAGCTTTTTTACCACTGGGGATGCTGTTAGCTGTGGCCTTATCTTTCACAACTTTTATTACATTAAGGTGTGTCCCTCTCTACCCACTTTGTTATGTTTCTATCATAAATGGGTGTTGAATTTTGTTGAATGCTTTTTCTGAATCTATTGAGATGATCATATGATTTTTATATTCCATTTATTAATGTAGTATATCACATTCATTTATTTGTGGGTGTTGAACCATTCTTGTGTCCCTAGGATAAATCCTTCTTGATCGTGGTGTATGATCCTTTTAATGTGTCCAATTTGTTGATATTTGGTTGGGGACTTTTATATTTATATTCATCAGGGTATTGGTCTGTAACTTTACTTTGAATGTTTGGTAGAATTTCACTAATGAAGACATCTGGTCCTGGACTTTTGTTTTTTGGGAGGTTTTTACTCACAGATTTAAGTCCTTTCTAGTAATTGGTTCATTGAGATTTTCTATTTTTCCATGATTTGGTCTTGAAAGATTGTATGTTTCTAGGAATTTATTTACTTCGTCTAGGTTGTTCAATTTGTTTGTGTATATTTGTTCATAGAACTCTTTTATGATCCTTTATATTTCTGTGGTACCAGTGGTAACATCTCTTTTGTTTCTGATTTTATTTATTTGAGCCCTGTTTTTTTTCTTGGTGAGTTTAGCTAAAGGTTAGTCAATTTTATTTATCTAATTGGGGTACCAGCTTTTAGTTTCATTGATCTCTTTTATTGTCTTTTTAGTCTCTGTTTCATTTATTTCCACTGTGATCTTTAATATTTTCTTCCTTCTACTAACTTAGTGCTTCATTTGTTCTTCTTTTTCTAGTTCCTTGAGATGTGAAGCTAGACTGTTTATTTGAGATTTTTTTTGTTTATTGAGGGTAGGTATTTAGCACCATGAACTTTCTCTTAGAACTGCTTTTGCTGCATCCTATAAATTTTGATATGTCATATTTCCTTTAAATTTGTCTCAGAGTTTTTTTATTTCTCCCTTGGTTTCTTTGTTGACCCATTGGTTGTTCAAGTGCACTGTTTTTAATCTTCACACATTTGTGAATTTTTCACTTTTCTTGTAATTGTTTTCTAGTTTCATACCATTATAGTGGGAAAAGACGTTTGATATGATTTTAATCTTCTTAAATGTATTAAACTTGTTTTGTGACCTCACATATGATCTGTTCTGGAGAATGTTCCATGTGCAAGAAGAATGTGTATTCCATTACTTTTGGTTAGAATGTTCTGTGTTTATCTATTAAGTCAATCTCGTCTAATTAAAGCCAGTGTTTCCTTATTGATTTCCTTCCTGGTATAAGTGGGTTATTAAAGTCCCTTACTAATACTGTATTGTCAGTTTCTCCCATTAGGTCTGTTAATATTTGGCTGATATATATAGGTACTCTAACCTCTGTTGGATACATAGGTATTTTACAAATGTTATATCCTTTTGTTGGATTGACCCGTTTATCATTATGTCATAATTCCTTCTTTGTCTCTGATTACAGTGCTTGTTTTAAAGTCTATTTTGTGTGATAAGATATAGCTACACCAGCTTTCTTTGGGGTCCATTCTGTGGAACATCTTTTTTCATCCCTTTGCTTTCCATTTGTGTGTCTCTTTACATCTGAAGCGAGTCTCTTGTAGGTGGTATATAGATGGATCTTGTTTTTTAAATTCATTCTGTGTCTTTTGACTGGAGGATTTAGTCCATTTACATTTAAGGTGATTACTGATAGGTATGTGCTTTTTGTCATCTTGTTAATTGTTTTCTGGCTGTTTTGTAGTTCTCTGTTCTTTCTTCTGTTGCTCTCTTACTTTGAGAGTTAATGACATTCTTTAATGTTACACTTCAGATTCCTTTTTGTTACTTTCATGTATCTACTGTAGGTTTTTGCTTTATGATTACCATGAGGCTTACATACAAAAATCTGTGTTTGTAATGGTCTGTTTTAGGTTTGATAGCAACTTAAGTTTGAGTGCATTCTACAGCTCTACATTTTTACTCTTTCCCCACATTTACATTTTATATTTTTGATGTCACATTTAATAAGAACCTTTTCCTTGTGTAAACTTTAATTATTGTTGTTACAGTTGTTTTTATCACTTTTGTCATTAACCTTCATACAAGCTTTATAAGTGATTAACCTACTACCTTTACTATATATTTACCTTTACCAATAAAATTTATACTTTCATATATTTTCTTGTTAAAATTAGTGCTCTTTCTTTTCAGCTTAATGACATACCTGTAACATTTCTTGTAAGACTGGTTTAGTGGTGATGAACTCCGTTAGCTTTTACTTGTTTGGAAAACTCTTTTTTTTAATAGAGATTAAATTTCAGCCTCTACTATCTAATGTTTAGGCATTACAAAGTTATTAGATACTGATACTTGAATGGGGAAGCCCACTTGTGCTTAGACTGTTGTTCAAGCATTTACTCCTTCAGGTTGCTTTTTATAAAAGGTACACAGCCAAGTTTAGGTTTATACCTTGTATACACATCTCATTTTTTTATATCAAGATGTGTTTATTGTTTTTCTGCCTATCTAAGCCATTGCTTCAATTTATTCCTTAAGGATGTAATTCATTTCCTTCTTCATTCATTTCCCTTTTTCCTTTATTTTTTTTAGCTTTTCAATGTTAGTATAACATTGATAGGGATGAATATTATAAGTTGATGATTTTTCACATAGTAAATGTACACTATTATTTTCTTTTTGGAAAATGGTAGTAAAATGGAAAATAGTGAAAAACACTATTATTTTCTTTTTAGAAAATAAGTTGATGAATTTTCACATAGTAAATGTACACTGTTACTTTCTTTTTGGAAAATGGTAGGATTTGCTCCTTGTTCCAAGAATTTTTGAAATTTCACAATGTGGTATGCCTTAATGTGGATCTCTTTTCATTTTTCATACTGGCTCCTTCTCCTTTGTGCTGTCTTTTCATCATGGAGCTTCAGTTCTGAGAAATATTGATTTTCCTTCTCTTCATAGTCTGTTTTTGCTGTCTGGAAGTATTCTTATTTAAAATCCTTTAAACTTCTAAAAAGCTCAGCTTTTGTCTCTTCTTTTCAATGCTGCCCTTGTGTTCTGTTTTTTGAGTGATTTCTTTCAGCTCTTTTACCGAGTTACTCATTTCTACAGTCATATTTTTAACTTCTAAGAACTCTTGATTTCTGTTCCTTTGTTTTAGCATCCTATTCTTTTCTTTTTTTTTTTTTCCTTTAAGAGGAAGAGAGGGTAGGCAGGGGCAGAGGGAGAGAAAGAATCTTAAGCAGGTGTCATGCCCAGCATGGAGCCCAACACAGGTCTCCATCTCACAACCCTGAGGTGAAATCAAGAGTTGGATGCTTAATCACCTGAACCACCCAGGTGCCCCTAGCATCCTATTCTTAATAGCCTCTCTTATCTTTTCAATAATTACTGATAGACCTTTTGAGTTTCCTTCTCCCTGTGTAACCTGTGTCCCCAAAGTTCATTTGTTTGTTTTAGTCTATCTCTGTCTTTCGTATAGATGCTTTCTTTGAAGTTCTGTGATCCTTGACTAACTGCTCATATTTCTGGGGATGGCACTCTAAAAGCTACTCAGAAACGTTGTGCATGTGGGTGTGACTGATTGACAATAATAGTAACTATATGGGTGGATTGTTCCCTTGTTCCAGAGTTCAATGCCAGTATTTTATCAAAGTCTCAAGAGTAGACAGTCTCCTAGTTTGCTCCCAGAATTTTAGAAGTCTCATAGGGAAGGAAGGCTGGGTATCTATACACTTAATTGCCTTTGTTTGTTGCCTAGCATACTGTATTAGTTGTTAAGACCATACAAAGTAGCAGACTGGGTGGACAGATAGCAGAAATTTATTTTCTCAGTCTAGAGGCCAGAAGTCCAAGATCGAAGTGTTGGCAAAGTTGGTGCTGTCTGACACTTCGGTCCTTGGCTTGTAGGCGGCCGTCTTCACATGATCTTCCCTCAGTGGGGAAATGCCCTGATTGCCTCTTTTTACAAGGATATCAATCAGATTAGGGATCACCCCGTCTAATGACCTATTTTTACTTAATTCACCTTTTAAAAGAACCTGTCTCCAAGTAGTCACATTGTGAGGTACTGAGGGTTACAGCTTCAACATAGGAAAATTCAAGGAGACACAATTCAGCCTATGACATATACCCAAACCGGAAACCCTTTGTTTTACCTGCTCTAGAGAGTACACTTCTATTATTTTCCCAGAATAGGAGAGGGTCAATCACATGGCTATGCTAAGTAGGAGAAGACTTCAGCAAAGGTGGAGGTGTGGGAGCATCTAGATTTCTTTTTTCTTTTTCTTTTTTAAGATTTTTTTATTTATTTGACAGAAAGAAACACAGCCAGAGAGGGAACACAAGCAGGGGGAGTGAGAGAGGGAGAAGCAGGCTTCCCGCCGAGCAGGGAGCCCGATGTGGGGCTCGATCCCGGGTCTCCGGGACCATGACCTGAGCCGAAGGCAGTCGCTTAACTAACTGAGCCACCCAGGCGCCCTACATCTAGATATCTTAAATGAACTTTCGCCCAGAAAGTGGTTTCAGCTCCACCTTCACTGTAATTCCAGATATAATTGGTCCTGCCAGTTTCTGAGCCTTAAGGGATTTTTTTGTTACAAGTGAGTCAAATCTTGGCTTTCTTTACTTCTAATATAAGATGAACATTATTGAGTCTGCAGTCAGTTACCAGCCATTTCTTTGCCTTGTGAGTTCCTAAAGTTTTGTTGCTTTTCCTTACTTCCATTTCTTTCTGTCCTTGGAGACTTATGCCTTAAAACACAACCAAACACACACACGCATACCACACCACACCACACCACATACCCCTTGGCTGTTATTTTAGGGAATTTAGAAGGAATTAATTACATGTATTCACTTTAGCATCTTTAAGTATTAAGATTACTATAAATATTTTTTAAAGTACAGTTATATTTGTGGGTACTTAATTTCAGAAATGTTACCAGGTAGCATTATTTTGAATAGCCATGGTGAGTAGAAAGATGTTTTAGGCACTGTGCTAATTATTTTCCCAAGTGAAAACATGCACTGATAAGAGATGGAAGAATACTTTTTATAGCGCAGTAGACCAACAAGAGCAAACTCTATAGTACAGACCGAGCATATTCCAAGGTAACCCCAAGCAGAGAGATCCAGATGAGTTTCATTGTGAATGACTCCCTGAAAGAGGTAAATTTCAAGCAGTGTTGTGAAAATAACTTTCAAACAAATAACAAGAACTAGGAAGGGTTTTCCAGGAAGAGCTTCAAATTACGACTAGATACTCATTATGCCAGGCATTTTGCAGGTTGTAAAGAAAGAAAATTGTAAGCCACAAGTGGGGAAAGGCCAAATAGAATTCTTTTATAGGAGCAGAGGTCTGAATTTTGTGGTATTAGGAAGGGAGAGAGAACATAGAGGAATAATAGTGTGATCCAGCAGATCAGAAGAAAATAGATAAAAGACAGTGACAATGAAAAGAGATATTATTAAAGTGAAATCTCTTGCCCTGATAGTATCTATCTAGTGATTGAAAAATCATAGCAAACCAGATAAAAGCCAAGTCCAAGAAATAAATGATACTAAGAATGAAGAGTGACCTCCATTTAGAAATTGTTAGAATGGGCATCACTCAAGGTTTCTCAGTAATTTCCCGAGGTTTTCCGTGAACTCTTTAGTCTCTGCCATAAAATTCTGCTTGAGTCATGAACCACCACAATTAGTTTTAGCTTTCTTGTCTGAAATTGGAGCAGTGTGGGTATTTTTCACTGAACTGGGTTTTCCACTTTGTAAAATGACTCAAAGTTTAGGGGATACATTTATGTGACTTAATTAGCAAAGATAATTTCTTCTTTGTTCTTTCCATTCCTTAAATCATGACAGAAATTGTTGATTAGTCACTAGTAAAGCTGGATACTTATATTATCAAATTATTATGATTAACTTGCTGTCAGTAATGTCAAATGTTTACAGTCCATCATGTGGTCCTAGGTTTTCAAATATGTTAAAATTATTGACTCTTCCAATACTAGCATGCTTGCTTTCTCTTATTAAAATTTCTTAGCTCAGTTTGAAAATAGATATGTAAATCTAAAGCTTTTAATGTGATACTTTCTCATGTCAAATCTAGACTTTACTTATATAAAAAATTAAAATAAAATAAAGGGCATAATTAGAGAAGAGAAACTACTTCGTTTTTACCTTTAATCCAGATGTAACAGGTGATCTTGTAAACTGTATCAGTGGAGCTGGATTACCATTTTTAAGTTGGATACTTCCCATTTTTTCCCCCAGAAGTGACGATTATGAGTGAATAGTTTGTGTGTGTGTGTGTTGCGTGCGTGTATATGCTCGTATGCGTGTGCGTGTGCGTGTGCGTGTGTGTGTGTGTGTGTGTGATGGCCGAGGACCTTGTTTGTCTTTTAAGGGTCAACAGCTTGTAGGTTCTTGGGTTACTGTTTCTATAGTCAACCTAAATTTTATTTTAATTGCAGTTGCCTTTATTGTAGGGCCTTTGATCTCAAGACAGAGTTACTTTTATAGATTTGCCAACAAACACCTCAGTAGATGAACATCAGGATACAGAATATAAGGAAGAGTAAAAATTTTTGTCACAATTTTGGTATCAGCAGCCACTTATAAACCTTTCTGTTAAACACATGTATTGAATCTGTAACTTTAGTCTCTTAGATAAGTTGAATGGTGTGAACTGGTTGATATTATACTATTTTTAACCTAGAGGGCTGAGAGTTTTGCTTAGTTTGACCTGTATTTTCATAATGGCATCTCAACTGCAGATACGCCCCATACACACACATGCGCACACACGCACACACGCACTGAGGTACTGTTGTGCTCATAAATGTGCTTGTGGACACACTGCAAACAATCGTTTAGTTGAGCCTTTTTGTAGGGCCCGTGATTCTGCAGGCCAGCTGCTTGCTCGCCATGGAATAGACCATCTTGCAGGTATCAGTAGAGCCCTCCCCACACACACACCTCTCCTTCGTCTTTGCCTATACATCCATGTTTCTTTGCTGCCTAAAATAAGCTTCAACTTTACTAAAAATGAAGAAGTATTACAAGTAGCCAAGGAAAACTTCCCTGTGCTTTGTTCTCTTTAGTTATCTCCTCTGCCCAGCACGCATGAAGCTGTTGCATAATCAGTAACCATACAGTGCTATGGCATCTTGCTTTTTTCATCTCTGTTAGAATCGCCCAAACATGAAATCTGAAGAAACACAGAGTAGATGGGGAAGACTCTTAACTGAGTAAGAAATTATTTACTGTATTAAAAAAATAAAATGGGGGGCGCCTGGGTGGCTCAGTTGGTTAAGCGACTGCCTTCGGCTCAGGTCATGATCCCGGAGACCCAGGATCGAGTCCCACATTGGGCTCCCTGCTCAGCAGGGAAGCCTGCTTCTCCCTCTCTCACTCCCCCTGCTTGTGTTCCCACTCTGGCTGTGTTTCTCTCTGTCAAATAAATAATAATTAAAAATAAATAAATAAATAAAATGGGAGAAGTTTAAAACCTTAGAATTCAGGTGATTCAGGCACTCGGGTATACAGTGTCGGCTGTATTATTAGTTATGGAACAAGAGAGGAAAGGTGATAGAGGTGTTCAAATTTAGTGACAGTCCTGCTAAATGGTGTGTGGTCTAAGACTCCACTGAATCTAGTCTTGGAGAAAGAACTGCCTTTCTCCTAGTTTAACACTACTGTTTAACTCCACAAAATCCTCCCCTTGAAAGATTCAGTTCCCATCAGTCCGAGGTACTAAAACATCTTGATATAAAACAAAAAGGAATCTGTGTTTTCCTATCGATTTGTTAATACTGATTTAACAATTATGTATGAAAATTCTCAGTCTTTGAGCATTCTGTTTCATTGTGTTTTATTCCAGTATATGAATAGACGTGTGTTTATAGTTATTTATCATCCTTAGTGTTTGAAAACAAGTGTGGATATATTCTTTTTTTCTTTCTTTTTTTTTTTTCTTAAGAGAGAGAGAATGGAGCGGGAGGGGCAGAGAGAGAAAGCAAGAGAAAGAGAACCCAGCGTGGGTCTTGATCTCACAAACCCTGAGATCATGACCTCAGACAAAATCAAGAGTCAGATGCATAAGTGACTGAGCCACCCAGGAAGCCCGTGTGTTCTTACTCATATATACAAAATGGTTTGAGTGAGGATATTAAAACTAAACTATGAGAGATTAAGTGGAAGCTTTATCAAAATTATTGAAAAGACTCACCAGTTTTTTTTAAAAACAACAAAATAAGTACAGTTATGTAATTCTTTTAAGAGTAATATTCCAACTTTGTTGTGTCTTCAGTAGAGGAAGATATTCTAATACTTCATAAATTTGAATTATTTTATCAATAGTCAAGATGTTGAACATTTGCACAGTGCCTGACAATAGTTTATACTGAAGTGTTCTGGACATCATCCCTGCAGTCAGGTTCATGGCTCATCAAGATCACTATCTTGGCAGAAGCAGCTCACCAGGCTAAATCAGACTGGCCCCTGCTGTGTGAACTGTCACAGATTCTAAGTGCAATGTGTATTGTATTGAATGGCTGTAGCTTGTGGTTTTTTCTGTGTGGATGTATCTAGGTATGTACATAAATACATTTTTCACTATAACAGATGTTAGTATGTTTGGGGATGTTTCTTTTCCATGGACTGCCTTTTTAAGTGTGTAGTCCCACTAATTGGTTGCTCTACGTTGGTTCAGGAAGATCTTGAAGGGATAAATGAATAAAGGTAGATTGAAAATTAGGAGGTTAGTAAATGACATTTAGGTGATGGAAAGTAGTAATGAGTGCTAAGAAAAAGTATGGTTGATGAAAACAGTAGAGAATGGGAATATTCAAGAAGAGATATACCTGGGATGAATCTTGACTTGCTGAACTGGTTTCTTAATTTGTACATTAAATAGTTAGTAGGAAGTTGTAGAGGGTGGAGGGATAATCTACAAATATTTGTGCTTGAACTGACATGGTTAGAGCTGGGAGACACTAAACCATAAGCTAGTCTAGAACAGTGGCTTCTCATACTTACTGAACAAAGCCTGTGAACTGGGGCAAGAAACTCTAATCGCATCTTGCCTCTTCCCACATCTTCTCCAGCTGCTCTGTGACCGGGCACAAGCTATTTAACTTCTCTAAGTCTCTGTTTCTAGTAGGGAAATTAAGGGTGGATAAGCGCTTTAAAAGTGTACGAAGTTCAAGCAGAAGTTGAAGACCAGGTGGAAGGTGTGTGGACTCGTTCGTAACCATGGTTTGTGGTTCTTTGTGTTCTTTGTGTTCTCTCTCCCACTGAAAACTTTGTCTAGACTTGAGCCTTGTGAAATTCTGTTCTTTAGAAGGAAAAACACAGTCTCTTTCAACCAGAAGAAAGAGTATGCCCAAATTAATCATGTTATTCTTAGTATTTCAGTATTACCCTGAATAATATCATATGTATGTTATTAAGAGAAGTTAGGTGTTTGAAGCAGAAATTTCTCTGTCTTATGCTTCTGTTTCACCATCTTATATTTATTTTAGTTTCTCATTTTCTTATATAATTATTTAGCGTACAAAGCAAAAAACTGACACTGAAATAATGGCACCGTGCAGCCTAAAGTAATCAGCATGTCTCCTCCCTGGTCTTTTCTCCTCCCATGTTTCATGGCTGGCTGGCTGTGCCATCTCTCTCCTCAGTGTAATTAAAAGATGAAAACTTTTCTCAGTGTTTCCTAAACTTTTAAAACCTGGATGTTCTTTGAAATTATGGCAGACTTATAGGCAAGATGTTGAAATTATTTCTGGGGTGTTAAATAGCAAGAATACTCTATGAAACTAACAAGAAGTGTCAGTAAATTACTGTAACCTGGGCTTTCACTGTGTTTGAAATATAACTGAAGAGATGCCTACCTCCTGTAGCATATCCTTTCTGGCAAATGCTAGAGTTGAAGTTGTTGGGTCAGAAGATGAAGCTTTTCATCCAGCAGTAACATTTCTCAGAAGGGCAAGCATTCAGTGTCATTGTCAGAGAGCACTAAAGGCCCTCAGACCCTGCACTGGATTCGAGACTTAGAGACCTCCTCCTCTCTTCTGGTTACCTCCCTCCCATAGAATAAGAAGTATGTTAGGCCAAGAAATGTCCACCTTAGTTCACCCTTTCCCTCAGCAACTGCATTCCAGGTATCTGGAACCTAGAATTCCTGCTCAGATGGCCCCACATCCACTTGCATTCAAGGAGTGGCCACGGCTGTTTATGAGAAAAGCAAGAGAATGAACTTAAACATGGACTGGTATGTTCACACCTGCATAAGGCTCCACTTGTTATCAGGCAGAGCCTGGGGGGGGGGGGGGGAGGGGTAAGGCCATAACCAGTTAGTGGGGGTGCGGCTGTCATGTCATCCCTCTGCCGTCTTCCTGCATAGATTTCTGAGGAGTTCAAGAATCCTGAATTTGAACCTAACCTTCAAAGGTATATTTCAAGGGACAGCATAGAACGTATTTTATTTAACAGTTATTCATCTGATTTATAACTTTTAAATGTTTAGCCATATAGTATGTGGGTCTCTGATTGTGTTCTCACTCTGGGTCCCAGAAAGGAAGGGACAAGGAGAGCATTTGAACCTTCCTTTCTTCTTCTAGGTGAGCCTATGTCCATTGATCCCTTTGTCAGTCTAATACTGGATTAGGTGTTCTAGGATAACTTTACAGTGGTTCCTTTAGCTGTAATTTGGTCTGGCACTAGAATGGGGTGACTTCAATAATGACCCTTGGTTTTGGTGTGCAATGCTGCACTCTAAATTTATGTGCATGCAGAGCTACCATGGGGCAGGTAGAAAGAGTTAGTGACCAGGGTCTTTAGGGCCCAAAGGGACGAGGGAACAAGAGAAATTGGATGAAACCATGCCCAGAATGATTTCTTAGGATTCTAAGTGAATTTCAGTTTTCCACGAACCATTATTAAGTGTTGGGCCTTCACTTCCTAAGGTCTGGAGTAAATCTGTATCTACTTAAATATTTTTAATTAAATTAAAAAAGAGGGACTGATTAAGAATAGAAATACATTATCAGAGTTAATTCCTTTTCATCTCTATAAATGCTGTTTTATAAGAGAGGAAATAACAAGTCATCATCAATCTAGTCTGACATGCTGTTTATGTCCACCATAGTTCTGTAAGTGAAAATATTAATGCTTTCAGAATTTCTATATCAAGTTCTTCTAACGAAAATGGTATTATTATTTGGTCTGTATAAAAATAGTATCTATTTCCTGAGCTTGGGATATTAATTTCAGATATTTTCAATATTTATAGAAACACTGTGTTCCTTTTTGTTTATTTGTATATTAGTAGCACAAATTGGGAATTTTCATTTTTCACTTAATCTTCCAGGGTGGAATCTGAGTGGCTCTGTCAGTTGGGCATCTCCCTTTGGCTCAGGTCATGATCTCAGGGTCTTGGTGTTTAGCCCCACATTGGGCTCCTGTTTTCAGTGAGGAATTTGCTTTTCCGACTTCTTCTCCCTCTGTGTGCTCTCTCAAATTAATAAAATCTTAAAAAAAGATTAATTTTCCAGGTAATGAAAACTTACACCCTTAAACAAAAGTTCATTTTTTATTTTAATCATTTATTGACCATTAAAATGTTCTATAATTCATACACAAACATAGAGAAATAGAATATTTATTTTTCCTGCATTTATCAAAGAAGTATTTCTGAAATTATTTAATAGTACTAATATTTTTAAGAGTTAGATACTTGAATTTCAAGACCACTCTTGTAAGAAAAGACTTTAGAATGTAAATTTGCTGATTATCAAATATTTTTACATCTGTAATGTACTTATGTAACTATGAACATAAGGCTTAAAAGATGAAATTATGTAAATAGCAAATTTATGAAGAAATAAATTAGGTTTTAATTTCTTAGAATGTAATGCTTTTAATATGCCGTAATTAGACATAGGAAATAAGACTCAGTAGAGTTTGTTTTTCAACCTACAGAGGTATTGGCAGGTTTTCGAAAATAGATATCTCAGGAAATAAAATGAAATTCCAACTGTAAGATTTTCAGACTACTGATGACTTTTTAAAGTGCATAGGCATTTTGTGAAATTCAAGCTTGCGAAAGCATAGAAGCTGAATCTGTGCTTTCATTTAGTGGGTCTGTTGTTACTTCTTATTTAATTTATTCATCAGTAAGAGAAAATGAATCGCTTTCTAGGTTTGTACTACAGAAAGTGCCAGTTAATTTCCAAGGAAAGTGTTACTCATGATACGAAGCTTTTCTGCTTGATGCTACCACCAAGCACTCATCTTCAGGTGCCAATTGGGCAACATGTTTACCTCAAGCTAACTATTACAGGTAAGGTAAATAGAGGCTTTGGGGAAACACTTTGTGAGCCGTTCCAAATCAGTGCTAATCTTTTAGGAAATAGCAATTTAGGTCATTAATACATGTTTGCGGCAGCGGATTGAGTGATAGCCCAGTTTTAGGTTTGTAGAGGCAACGTTCCAATGTATTGGAGCTGTAGCCACAGCATGCATTGTGGGGAACAGAGACTGCCGCTAGTCGGGGAGAGAGTTCCACCAGCACTGCACTGTATTTCTCACAGAATCCTCAAGGGAAGAGATGAGGCAGTGCCCAAGTGGTCCTGTGGGGGGAAACTACTAGAAACACGTGCCAGTATCTCTTAGTGACTACTTCTGCTTGGGTCATTTGTGCAGTTGAATTTATAAAATTCAAAATGAGTGAATGATCATAAATGATTTCCTTACGTGTGCCCCTGGGATAAGAAGCTCTGCGAACATACTCCTCACTGGGGAGTTTACCCCTCATTTTCATCCATTTTCACGTCAGTCTCTGTGTTTCCCACAGTCAGTCTAACTGACTTGGCTGGTACAGCATATTACCACAGCATTAGGACGTTCCTTCTTCAACATCCCAGTACTGGGCTGTTGGTTGGTTCCGTAGCTGGTATGCTCCCCAGCGCACTTGCTGTCGGTGGCTTAGAATTTACAGGTAGATTAATTATGTATATGTCACAGAGTCACGTGGAAAATGTTGATCTTTTCATTGTAGTGACTCTGCTTTCTATGGAATTTGGCTAGCTAAAATATAACGTGAATTCTTATTAAAATTACCGTTTTTTTAAATACTATATTCTTAGAGGTAGCTGGATTAATATTTTTTCCATCAGTTGCCAAAGTAACATATCATATATTAAAACACTGAAACAATTCAATATATGTAAAATAAAAAGTGACATTCTTTCCTTTCTCAACCCAAATGATCCCTGTGACCATCAGTAACCATTGTTAAAAATTTGGTGCATAATTAAAGTTATTATGTGAGTACTTTCTTACTCACATCTCTGTGTAAACTTTTGATGTTTTTTATTTGTAGCCCATTACAAAGTTTATATCCTGATACAACAGATGATTGTCTTAAGTTTATTACTATAAATCCCTATCATCTTATACCTCACTTAATAAACATATATTGTTTATATGATGGGCGAAGTATTGATTTGTATAAATTATTTCAGCATGCATAGGCTTGGGATATATATATATATATATATATATATTTGTGTAGATATATACATACACAGACACACACTGTATATATAGAGAATTATATATATAGTTAGAATTATATACACATTAGATGGTACAGTTTTAAGTATGTACTGATAGCATCATAAAATTAGTATGTTTCATCTTTATTCAGAGCTTTTGAGATTTTTAGAATTGAATTTCTTTGTCATGACTTTTTCTAGGTACTGAAATTGTGAAGCCATATACACCTTTATCTGATTTCTTACTCTCAGAGTTCAAGGAACCAGTTCTTCTCAACAATAAATACATCTACTTTTTGATCAAAATCTATCCTGTTGGACTCTTCACACCAGAGCTTGATCATCTTCAGATTGGTTAGTATTCCTTTTTAAACCTCATTTGTGTTCTAGATTGGATTACGAGTCACACTGTCCCCAGGTCTCTCCATGTGGGAGTCCATGAAATAATGAAACTCAACATGTCTATGACCAAAGTCACTGTTCTCTTTGTCCCACCTAACCTATCCTTACTCCCACATTCCTCATCTTTATTATTTACAGCTCAACTCTTCGTCCTTGACCCAGTCTGTTGGCTTGAGTCATTCTTGACTTTTTCTCCCAGTCCAGTCTGCCACTAAGTTCTAGGGAGTCTACATACCAGTGGCTTTTTACTCTTTCTGTCCCTTCTGCCACCCTCTCAGATCAAGCCTTCATCATTTCTCTCCTGACGCTTACTGTTCTCTCTCAGTTGCCTTTAACAGTGTCTTTCTCTTTCTGTTTCTCTGCCTTTCCAAAGTGCTCTGAGGATAGATTGAATCAGGTTGCTCTCCACCTTTGAAGCTTCTCATGAGTTCATTACTTTACTGATGAAGCCCTCTGCATGTCATGATCTCTCAGCACAGACTTTCATGATCTGTCCAGTTTCATCTCTTGCTGTAACTGCTCCTGTGAACATTATTTGGAGTTCCACAAGTTCATCATCCTCATTCATAGGTACATGCAGGTACCTCACGTAAGATGCCCATCACCCCTTTCTCTACCTGTCAGGTAGCCTTTTTTTTTTAAAAACCGAACAAAATATCATGTCCTTTATGAAGTCTTCTTTCTCCTGAGCCCCTCAGTAACTAACACTTTGTTCATAGCTCTAAGATAAGGATAAATAACATTCCTTTTTTATAGAACTTTGGGTTCAAGGGTAAAGATCGTCTTATCTTTGTAGTTCCTATACCTAGCATGGCAGTTGGCATGTAATAGACTCAGAAATAAATGTACTTTGAAAGAATTAATAAAAGGACTATAATGAAATCTATTAAGATTTCAAGACCCCCATTCTGTTTCTGTTCCTTTTTCTGCATCTGCAACTTCTCACTGCCTTTTGTTTAAGAGTAAAAGTGCTCTCCTCATTTCTAACACAGCATTAGCAGTAACATCGAGGTACCAGTAAAGTAGCTCACTAAAATTTGGAAATAAAGAAAATTTGTTGTGTTGTGCAAGTTAAGCCAGTCTTTACATAGTGGTAAAGATCAGTCCTCTCTGATTACATAAATCCCATGAGAACCTAAAGAATCTTGGAATGCCTGCACATCTCATGAAGGCGACTTTCGTCTTGTGGCAGACTGACGCATGACTGTAACACAGCATGTGGAAACCGGGCCCATGTTATTATAATTATAGAGATTGCATGAACAGAGCATGTTGGAGAATTCATCTAGAGCATGGAAAAGGAAAGCCCAAAGGACAAGATCACTGTTTCTTCAGCTTCATCCAGGGGAGCTACACATAGCGCAAATACTTGTGCCACTTAGAGGGTAGTGATCACTCGTGAAGCCTCATCACGGCCTAAATGAGCTCCCCTGTGAAATTATCCACTTCTTGGTTTCAGTTCCGTGTTCACCAAGCAACTCTTTTATGATGATTTTGGCTCTCCAAATGCCCTGCTACTGGGAAAGAGATGCCCGGGTCCGGGTGTGTAAGGTTCAGGTTGCTGGGTGCAGAGAGCCTTCCGTACATCAGTCGCTCTTCTGGCAGGTCTACTTTTGAACTTCATTAGAATCAGGCCCCTTGCCTGAGTCTTATTCAGGTTTCTGACATTGGGAGGATGGGAGTGCTGACAAAAGTTTTCAAGTTAGCATCATTCTTTGAGGCATCTTTAGTAAACAACCAGCCGACTTTTTCCTAAAGATATCCTGATTGTATGGTCCTTTTGAACTAGAATAGGGAGCTTCTATTCCTTTCTAATACTTCATTCATCAGTTACTGCAAGATTCTTACTGTCCTGCTATGGGCAGGAAGGAAAATTTATGAGCATTGAAAAAAAAAAAGAGAAAAGAAAAGTATTTGAAATTGTTTTTAAAATGTTTAGCTTTATTTTTTTTTATTTTTAAAATTATATCAGAAATTTCTGAAATGTCCTAAAGGTAGTTCTCTTATATGAGTGATACATAGTGATTATATCAAATGCACTGCGAATAATTTTTCTCAAATATTCTTATTCTAGATTGAGAAGTAGCATGCTCTAAGTACAGTTTCTGTCTTTGTTTTTATAGGCATTAAATTCAGAAGAGCTGTTGTTTTAATCAATAGGGGCTTATCAAAGATTTGATGGAGAGGAAGCTAGCTCATTTGTTAACCTGTGACTGTAGAATACATTTCTGTTTCAATTTTCTCTCCTAGTTTTATTGCTCTGGTTAAGAATCATATGAAAGTAGTGAGTATATATTCTCCATCTTGTAGTGTGCAAGGTACAGGTATATGTGGACTTTGCTTTTGAGATGCTTATAGTTTAGTTTAGCAATCAATTCCTTACTGATAATCTATACTTAAATACTTGTCAATAGCTTGTGAATTCAGTATCCAGATGGTTTGAGAAAATAAGGGTAGGAAATGAGCATTATTAATTTGGTTAGAATGATGTAATCCAGGTATACCTGGGGGCTTAATGAGTAATCCCAAAACTCCTTATACATTTTAAAAGGCTAAGATTAGTAGTCTGAAAGTTATGCATTCACCCATTTACTCATCAGTGTTCTAAATTCAACTAGCTTAACTTCAGTTTCCCTTATTTTTTTTTTTCTGATTTAGTTTATATTTCATTGTTTAGGAGACTTTGTTTCCGTAAGCAATCCTGAGGGCAATTTTAAAATATCCCAGTTCCAAGAATTAGAAGATCTCTTTTTATTGGCAGCTGGAACAGGCTTCACACCAATGGTTAAGATACTGAATTACGCTTTGACTAACATACCCAGTCTCAGGTATGTAATTTTATCTTTAATTACTATTCCTTTGTGAGGCTGTTAGATTAGTATAAGGTGTTCTAAACTAATTACTCAGTGGACCTTAGTAGACATATTCTCATTCCCTCATTTATTTCTTCCCCTACGTCCTCCAGTCCTAGCTATTTTACTGACTTGATTCTTTCATTTTGGATACTTTTGGTTACCTAGTTGGCAGTAAGGAAAGCATTTCTTGCTACTTTATGTTTAGACTTTTCCATTTGTGTGTATTCTAAATGTAATCGAAATAATTCTTTTTGAGTTGTTGTTTTTTCTTTTAAGGAAAGTGAAGCTGATGTTCTTCAATAAAACAGAGGATGATATAATTTGGAGAAGCCAGTTGCAGAAATTAGCATTTAAGGATAAAAGGTATTAAACTGGTGTTAGCTCTGCATTTCAGTATTCAAAAATGTGTAGTCAGTCTAGGCCATATCTCTTTTGATTGGAACTTTTAATTGGCCAGGAAGCTCCTTCAAAGACAAAAGAAGCTAATCAATAATTCTCTCAATGTAAGTAATGTTAATACCCTTCCCCCAAAGAAGTACTGTTCAGTAAGATTAATACAACATCGTATATATGTCAGTAAAATATATACTGGGCTTTACGTTTGTGTGACTTATACTGGGTTGGGTTTCACTGAAAATGACGTAGTGTCACCAGTTTGATAGTTGAAGATATTCTTATTATAGTGGGTACAAATGAAATAAAAGTGATAAGATGGACTAAGCAAAAAATAAGTATTTTTCTTTAGCATAGAATTTCTTAGAGCCTTTAATATGCTAATGTCCATTGTGACTTTTCAAGATGGGGCCCTCCTTATACATTGTTAAGATTTTCTTCATTTTTGTCTATTTACACTAATACTTATTAATGGCTGTGGGCCTTGGTATGCACCTTGGGAAATGCTGGGACAGGCCATAGAGAAAAGTTTGAATCAGGCCAAACTGTGGTAAAATGAGAGAGCATAGAAATCTGATTCATTGAAAAAAGCCCTAGCACAGTCAGCTGAAATAAGATTTTGAAACTGGGCATATGCTCCATGTCCCCTAAACAGATTTTAAAGTGGTAGGGCATTTTAAAGGAATTTTTTTTGAGGAGTGAATTAGACTAGCTTTCATACTTTTTTTTTCTAAAGCTATTTTTAGGAAATTCAGGCCTTTATAAGGACTTCACATAAAGTTTCTGAGGTAAATTGTTGACGATTGTGTAGTACAAATAAAGTTCTAGGCCTTTTGAAAGTTAGAGTTAAAGATGGCGGAAAGTCAGTCGTTCTGGGGCTCCGTTTCTTGTGAGAATTTTCTGCATATCCTAGCTAAGGGAAGGCTTGGCCACCTCCTGCTTTTCCTCACCCTGTCCTCCATCCTCCTCCTCTTCCTCTCTTCATAAGTAGCATCACAAATTAAGGATGACTTGAACTTACTTATCCTTAAGTATTTAGTCTTCTTACATACTTAAACCATAAACTTAAGAATATTTACTATGATTCAGGTAACTATATGGCAGTTTAGAGCATGGTTTAAGGAAATACAAATTCCTGGATTCACAAGTGTCTTTTTCACTATTTTCTAAATGGGAAGTTAGAAGAGCACGTACCAAAAAGCCTATAGCCCTCATTTTGAGTTTTCATTCTACCCTTCACTAGTTTGTAACTTATTCAGAAATTACTTAGCTCTTTGGGCCTATCTCTTTGTAATAAAATAATGACATCTTTCCTGCTTACTTCATAAGGCTATAGTGTGAGGATTAGAGAAGATTGTATAACTGCCTTGAAAACTGGGAAGCCCTACCCTCAGCTATTTGAATTTGGGTTTAGAAGAACTCTACCTACATGTGTTTTGTGTCTGTATTAACTATTCCAGCTTCCATTTTCCTAATCAAATACTTAAAATAATTTAAACAGCATAGCGAGGCTTTTTTTTTTTTTACTTCAGTTTTTTTTTTTTTTAAAGTATTTCTGGCAGTGTTTTGACAAAAGTATTTTTTAAGATAGTTTTCTTGTACAAGAAGACCCATTTACCATGATTTGAATGAACAGACATTGTCCTTTTAGTCTTTCATTAGGAGTTAAACTTGATTTAAGAAGTATTTGGTATAAAGAAATGTGTTGACAGCCTCTGAGTATACAGTGTGTTTCATTTCATTTTGTTCTGTTTTGGTGTACATAATCATAATTTGAGTTGGTGGATTGCATAGGCTGCAGTGTTGAGGATGAGGAAAGCTCCCCCCTTTTTTTTCCACCACCTGGGTGACTGGTCTAACAGCACTCACCAGGCTTGTACTGCTCTCCACCTTGCAGAGAGAAGTGCTAGCGTTCTGACTTCTGGCCTGCCTTTATCCTTCCTCTTCTGCTCCCTCTCCTTCTCTTGCTCTCCCCTCTTGCTTCTTTGGCTTCTTTGCTCTCACTCTCTCTCTGCTCACTAAAACCTCCTCCTTACTCTTCCTAGAAACACAGCTGTCCTTGCTTGAGGCACTGACCTCTAGTGTTGTATAACTTATCCTCCCTGGAGACTCCTGTCCGGCCCTCACTGGAAAACAAGAAGGCTGTGCTTGTATAGATGGCTTTGGAATGTTTATCAGCAATGTTACCATATTCTGAGGCTTTATGAGAGCTTATTGATGGGTTTTGTACCACTATTGATTGTTGAGTCCCATACAAAAAAGGAAAGTAAAAGTTCAGATTTGATAAAAGGTTATTTTATCTGTATTTCACTAATCATTTAAGGCCTCAGGTTTCCCATGTGTTGAATAGGGATATCAATACCTACATCATAGTATTGTTTGGGTATGGGGGTCAAAGAATGAGGTACTGTGTATGTAGGTACCTAGCCCAGAATTAGCATACATGTAACATTCATTCATTCATTAAATACATAG
The DNA here is from genome assembly GCA_004023965.1 of Spilogale gracilis. NCBI lineage: Eukaryota > Metazoa > Chordata > Mammalia > Carnivora > Mephitidae > Spilogale > Spilogale gracilis. The sequence continues at coordinate 59,278 of PITA01011947.1, forward strand.
GAGCTTCTACCATGTGCCTATATACAGGGGTACAACAGTGAACAAGATACTGTGTTGGCTTATTTTCTTTTACAATCTGGGGAATATATCTCTCCATTGATCCACACTGCTAAGCTCAATAGAATTGCAAAACACAGGTATATCATAAATACTTTTTTGATTGTTTCTATTTCAGTGAAGTTTCCATTAAGTATAAAATTTGAACAGAAAACAATTTACTGAAATTTTATCCAAATATGTTATTATACTTGACTCTTACTAACTCCAGTAGTTAAGGCTCCATTCACTACATTTCAGATCTAGCAAAATCTCACCCTTTTTTTTTTTAGGAAAGTTGAGAGAAAATAGAAGGCAAGTATGTATGGCAGTAGATATAGGTAATTACTATGTAAACTGGAATGTAAATTAAATTTCACTTATCAAGTTCTCTTAACTACTGAACAGTGTTACAGATGAGGTCTCATCCAGCAGAATTGTTAGTTCTCGGCTTTTGCAGAATGATCTTGGAGGGGTGGGATAGCTTGACAATGCTATTGACTTCTGGGCAACATTTTGTAATGTGAAATTTAATAAGTGTTTTCCTTCTCTTTCAAAGCAGTCATTTTTGGGCAAAGTAACCTTCTTTTAGTAAAGCTATCTCTGTCTCTGACACGTAAACACATGTGCACGTACACAAAGTCATCTTTTTGTTTTGTATTTTTTTAAATAATGTAGTCATACTGACTGTATGTTTTATAACTACATTTTCTACTTAGTAGAAATGCCTCTTCTGTGTATAGACTGCTTTAAACCTGGTTGTCCACCTGGAGTAATTTTTGTCTGCCACCTCAACTCTCCCCACCCCCCCTCCCACCATGACTTCAGGGGACATTTATGTCTGAAAACATTTTTTTTTTAAAGATTCTATTTATTTATTTGACAGAGAGAGCGATCACAAGTAGACAGAGAGGCAGACAAAGAAAGGAGGAAGCAGGCTCCCTGCAGAGCAGAGAGCCCGATGCGGGCCTCGATCCCAGGACCCTGAGATCATGACCTGAGCCGAAGGCAGAGGCTTAACCCTCTGAGCCACCCAGGTGCCCTGAAAACATTTTTTATCGTCACCACTGAGGGCATCTGTTGGTAGGCCAAGAAGGCTTCTAACCTCCTATAGCACACAGGACAGTCTCTCACTACAAAGAAATACCCGTCCCCAAAGGCCAGTAGTGTCAGTTGGGAAAGCCTGCACTATACCATGGTTTTTCATAGCTGCATTATATTCAGTCATGTAAGCATACTATGATTTATTTAACCAGTCCCCTGCTGTTTGGCATAGTGATTAGAAGTTGTTCTGTACCTCTCTGTGCAGGATAAAAATTCATGAGGAAGTCTCATCAGGTCAGAGAATACCAAGGCTATCGATACATTTTGGCAAATAGACTCTAGAAAGACACAGCAGAGAATACCCCAACACACTTAATATGTTAGTGTCCTTATTTTTGCTTTAGAAAGGATGAGGTTAATGTTTAGGGCATAAGAGAAAGAGAAAAGGAAAGGGATTCTAAGCAGCAGAGGAGTGGGGCACAAAGGACAGGGGATTGTGTACCCCGTTATAGGCACCAGTGGATCACGTGCCTCAATTCAGATGTCTGTGTGCTCACTATTTGCAAAACGTGCTTAATGTTGGGAAAAGATAAAGAGTAAGAGGACCCTAGTGGTGGAGAAGTTCGGAAGGTCAGCAGTGACGGTAAGGTCCCTACCTTGACAGGTACAGATCCTGTGTTATAGAGGTTATAGAGTGGTTCTTCAGTGGAAGAAGGGGCTTTGGAGCTGTGCTTTGGGAAGCAATTAGCATTTCTGTGAACAGGAGAAGAAATTTGGGCAATAGGATTTTAGGAGCAAAAAACCATGAGGGTCAGTATGTTGAGCAATTTAGCATTTAGCAAAAGAGCACCGTCCAGTTTTGTGGAACTATATACAGTGCATAATGGAGAACAATGTGAAGTAACTTTGCAGGCATAAAACTATTAATTAGATCTATTTAGAAAATCTTAGTGGTGATCACTTCGGATCCTTTCCTTTTACAGCCAAAGAAACAGGATAGGTTAAAATCAGGGAATGGAAGACCTTAAGTGTAATTCATTTGTTAAGTAAGTGTGTATAAAGTGAGCATGGGCAACTCTGGCCACTTGGGAAGGAAGCTCGTCTCCCTTTATCACCGACAGACTTTGTAGGTAATGTTGGCTCTGTTTCCGTACTCTGGTGTCCACATTAGGACTAACAATGTTTTAGTCCAATTGAGATAGCAAAAGCCAGTGATTTCAGAGGCATAAGTAAATGAAAATGTGCCCCAACCTCTTTCTTTTTCTCTGGCCCGTGATGTGCTCAGATATGCGGGCCCCTAATCTGGACCTGTAAGCACTCTGTTCCTCCCAGATGGTCCTCAAATGGTGTGCTTTTTGGAATGTGTTTTTTGGAATGTTCATGTGTTCCTATCTAAAGGGCTCTGTGAATAAATAAATTTGAGAAAGAATGTATATCATATTACCTCCTTGAAGGTTTCCTGGGAAATCAGCATATTCAAGGTTTTGAGAAATTGTAAAGAATTCTGTTTAACTTTTCTTAACCCAGTAGTTCCCAGCTCGTTTGATAGGTTAGCCTTTTCTCATGGATTACCATTCAACATCAGGAAGAACACTAGTATTTCATCAGATTCATTTCAAGAAGTGTTTGCATAACATATATGTTTTATCAAATTTTAATCCCTAGCTGGTTATTTTGGAAGTTACTTTCCTATGTGCAAATAGCAAATCTTCTTGCTGTTTCTGGTATTTTTTTTTTAAGTTTTTAATTTTGATTCCAATATAGTTAACACGTTCTGTTAGTTTTAGGTATAGAATATAGTGATTCTGTACATACTGTACTATGTACATTCTGTACATACTGTGCATACTCACTCCTGATCACCTATTTCACCCTTCCCCACCCACCTCCCCGCTGTTGTTCTCTATAGTTAAGTATCAGCTTCTTGGTTCATCTCTCTCTTCTTTATTCCTTTGCTCATTTGTTTTGTTTCTTAAATGCCATGTGTGAGTGAAATCAAATGGTATTTTTTAGCCACATAAAAGAATGAAATCTTGCCATTTGCAACAACGTGGATGGAGCTAGAGAGTATAATAGTAAGGTAAGTGAAATAGAGAAACTAGTTAGAGAAAGACAAATACCATATGATCTAGTATTTTTCTTTAGAGCAATCGAGGCCCTGGATACCCTGAAATACTGTCCTTTGGGCAGTTCGCGGAAGCTTCAAAAGCACAAAGTTGTAAGATGGGATCAGGGCTTTTAGGAGAACTAAGATAGCAATGATGTGTCAGATAGATTCGGGCTGAGGGTATTAGAGCAGTATTTATTTTTTAAGATTTTTTAAAAATTTATTTATTTGACAGAGAGAAAGAAACACAGATAGAGAGGGAACACAAGCAGAGGGACTGAGAGAGGGAGAAGCAGGCCTCCTGCCGAGCAGGAAGCCTGAGGTGGGGCTCGATCCCTGGTCTCCAGGATCATGACCTGGGCCAAAAGCAGTGAGCCTCCCAGGCGCCCCCTTCGGGCAGTATTTTAGATAAGAGGTCTAAGGCCTTGATGTGGAGTTGTGGTAGTAAACATGGGAAGATAGGGGACACGTGTTAAGAAATGTGAAGGAGGTAGGTTTCAGAAGTTGACTGCCTGGAGGAAGAACTTGATTGTTGGTTGACGGCAGGCTCTGCATAGGATTTAGACTGAATGAATGCATTTGTATGTCAAGATATTTCATCTCTGATCATTATATGCCTACTCTAAAAGAAATTTTTTCACAAGCTTATTTACTTCCATTGACATTTAGAACACACAGGCATTTTCCATAAGCAAGTCTGTTTTCTCTCTCTTCATTCTCTTTTCATGTTGCTTTGCACTTTATGGATTATCTAAATTTATTTCCAGGTAACGTTTTCAAGAGTTCTAGTCCTTTCCTGCATTTTGAAATCATAGGGCAGGAAGGAATTTCAGAACATTCACCCTTATGCCTCAAGTCTGTACGCATTTCAGATGGTAATTTGGCCTTTCAGGATAATCCAGAAGAGAGGACGCCATGGTAACCATCTTTGTCTGGATAGGGTAAAAAGGAGTCCCTCTTTTAGGTATTCTTTTTTTTTTTTTTTTTTTTTTAAGAATTTATTTATTTGACAGAGAGAAACCCAGCCAGAGAGGGAACACAAGCAGTGGGATTGGGAGAGGGAGAAGCAGGCTTCCTGCCGAGCACGGAGCCCGATGTGAGACTCGATCCCAGGTCTCTGGGATCATGACCTGAGCCGAAGGCAGTCGCTTAACCAACTGAGCCACCCAGGCGCCCTATTTTAGGTATTCTTGAATCCTAACTTGCTATGGCTCCTTCTCCAGTGTAAGGGCCTCTAGTCCTGTAAAGGGGATAAGCAGGATATTTACAATATCCCTAAAAGTTGCATTCATGTGGCCATTCACTTTTTCCACTGAGTGCCAAAAGTTAAGGCCAAGGGGCCATTGTGTGAGTAAGTATGAAATGCATGAGAGTTTACACCGTTTAGTGAGGATCTCGGTTATTTACCACTCTTAAGTAGATGCCTGCAGAAAGTATGCCAATGATAGGCTTTTTTTTTTCTTCTAAACATCTCAGTAAAAGAAAATTATGAATTTTTTCAGGTGAGAGGGACACCACTATTGTTTTATGTATCTTCACAGTTTTGTTCCAGTGACAGATTTGTTGGAAATAGAGCCAGAGGAGATACTTTTTCATTTTTAACTTAGCAAGGCAGTCATCCAGTTATCTTGGTGCAGTTGGAAATGTCTTCAGATAGTAGTTCTGCAGGTGCTTTTGGGTCTCCTTTGATAATCTGGTGAAAGGTTATGGATCTTCCCAGAAAAATGCACTTGCAAATTAATGTACATTCTTTAATGTGATTTCATGGATGCCAGCATATGACTTTATTCTTCGTTTTTTTTTTTTTTTTACTTTAAATTATTTTATTTTTTCAGTGTTCCAAGATTCATTGCCCATGCCCCACACCCAGTGCTCCATGAAATAGCTGCCCTCAGTACCCACCACCAGGCTCTCCCATCCCCCCACCCCCTCCCTCCAAGTCCCTCAGTTTGTTTCTGTATCCAAAGTCTCTCATGTTTCATTTCTCTCCCT
>PITA01011948.1:0-47861 GCA_004023965.1 Spilogale gracilis
TTGAAAATTATACTGGAATTCCTAGCCAGTGCAAGAAAACAAAATAACATATTTACTTAATAGAAAGAAAAAAAATAAAACTGTGTCTATTTTCAACTGACATAACTACCTATGTAGAAATAAAAACTACAGTAGGTTTCAGAACTTATAAATGAAACAATGGTAATAAATTAATAATGTTAAAGGATAAAATGTCAATGTAGAAAAATGAGTCAAAAAAGTAGCAATAAATAATTAGGTATTAAATTTGAAAAAGCAGTGCCATTTATAAGGGTCAAAATTAAATTTTGATTTATAATTAAATTATTAAATACTTAAATACAAATCCAAAAAGAATACTTAAATACTTAAATAAAAATCCAAAAAGATATCCAGAATTTATATACTTTAAACACTGGTGAGACAATGTAGGTATACTGTCATATATGGTATTCATGGATTGGAACATTCTATGTAATTAATATGTCTTATCTCCCAAAACTAATCTACAGATCTAGCACAACTCCAGTGAAATTCCAGCAAATTTAAAAATATATTGCCAAACTAATTCTAAATTACACAGGAGTTGCAAACAAAACAAAACAAAATAAAACTCAGAAAAGCTAAGATAATTTTTAAGAGCAAGGTTGGAGGACTCACACAATCCAATTTCAAGATTTCCTATAAAGGTACAGTATTCAACATAATATATTACAGAAATGATGGATATATATCACAAAATAAGATAGGGTCCAGAAACATGGATACATAGTGCATTTCAAACAAAGTTTCCAGGGCAAGTCATTGGATTAATGGAGAAAGAATAATCAAACTTTTCAGCAAAAGGTGCTAGAATAATTAGATATTTATGTACAAAACAATAAACCTTTAACTATATTTTGCATCATACATTAAAATTGACTGAGAATGGATCCTAGACCTCAGTGTAAAACCTAAAAGTTCCAAAAGGAAACAAGCCTGGAGAAAAATGTTTGTGACTTTGCATTAGGCAAAATTCCTCAGCTAGAAAGCCAAATGCACCAAACAATGAAAACAAAACAAAAAACTAAACTGGATTTCATCTAAATTAAGAATGTCTGATTTTAAAAAAAAATCATTTATATCAAAATGAAATGGTTAACTACAAACTGGGAGAAAGTATCTGAAATCATATATGATAAAGGACCTGTAGCGAAAATAAATAGCTCATAAATAATAAAACTAACTCTTCTAACCAAAAGAAAAGAAAAGAAATATTTGAACAATCATTAATTCGAGGAAAATATATGGATAGAAATTGAGCGCATAAAAAATTTTCAAGATGATTACTCATTAGGTAAATTCAAATATCACTAAACACTTAATTGTAATGGCAAAGTAATGGTAATACTTATGATACAAAGTCATGATTATATCGAGTAAGGGGAAGTTTCAAACATTTTTGGTGGTATTATCAAATGGCACTTTAGAAAATAATTCACAGTTCTTTATAAAGTTATATATTTACCATAAGATTCAAAAATCACCATTCTTAAGTATTTCTCAAAGTAAAATATAAATCAATATTCAAACAAATATCTGGGTCCAGAGGTTTATACTAGCTCTTTGGATAATCATCAATACCGTAAAACTATCCAAATATCCCTCAACTGGAGAAATAGATGAATAAATTGTGGTATATCAATTCAATCAAATATGATTCATCAATAAAAAGAAACAAACATGGATAGACCTCAAATGCATTATGCAAAGTAAAATACCAGATTTTAAAGGCTACATTATTTTATTTATATGATATTCTAGAAAACACAAAACTATAGAGACAAAAAACAACCCAAAAGTTGCTATGAGCTGAGATTAAAGAGAAGAGTTAGTATCAAATAATATCGGGTAATTTTTTGATGTGTTGGCACTATTCTACATCTTAACTATAGTGGTGATTCCAATACCATAGGCAGTCATTAAAACCTGTAGACCTGTACACTAAAAAGGCCAGATTTTCTTGCATTTAAATTATATCTTAGGGTGCCTGGTGACTCAGAGGCTTAAGCCTCTGTCTTTAGCTCAGGTCATGATCTCAGGGTCCTGGGATCGAGTCCCACATCGGACTTTCTGCTCAGTGGGGAGCCTGCTTCCCCCTCTTTCTCTGCCTGCCTCTCTGCCTATTTGTAATCTCTCTCTGTGTCAAATAAATAAATAAAAATCTTTAAAAAAATATTTAAATTGGGGCACCTGGGTGGCTCAGTTGGTTAGGCGACTGCCTTTGGCTCAGGTCATGATCCCGGAGACCCGGGATCGAGTCCCACATCGGGCTCCCTGCTCGGTGGGAAGCCTGTTTCTCCCTCTCTCACTCCCTCTGCTTGTGTTCCCTCTCTGTCTGTGTTTCTCTCTGTCAAATAAATAAAATCTTGAAAAAAATATTTAAATTATACCTTAGTGAGACAAAACAAAAAAAAGAAGATGAGCTATTTGCTATCTGAGGTAAAGCCAGATATAGATGAAGAAAGGAATAGAGGGAAGAGAGGGATATTTTAAGAAAACTCTCAATCCATTAAGACACTACCAGGATTTTCTGTATTTGAACTGTCTTACTCTATATTGCAAGATCTGATTTTATAAATAAAGATTTTGTTTTTTTATCATATTTCAAGAAAACTGAGTTGTGTACTTTTTTTCACATTTTAACATCTTTGAAATTAGAGGACGCCAAAACAAATAGAAGGTCAAGCTTACTGGAACACAAAATAACGGTGTGCCTTTCAACTGATGTTATGTCAGATTCAATGAAATGCAGTCATCCGTCTACGTTAGCGAACAAGCTGTGATAAAAGTATGACTTTTTCAAAACCGTTAAAGACTAAAATGCCACTCTGCTGCCTTTCACTCTATAAGACACTACTCACCAACTACCCAGCATCAACTCCTAAATGGGAAGGATGTGATCAACATGGGAATAGGATTTTATTATGTCATTGGAGTATTTAAAGCAAGCCTCCAGGGAACTAGAAGTTAAAAATGAAAATCAGTTTCTAAGGAAGTGCTTAGGCCGACATGATCAACTGGACGTTCTGCAGGGACAGAAATGTTCCATCTGCTCTGGCCTCAGGCCACAAGTGGCAATAGACTACCTGAAACTTGCAGCTGAGGAGGTGAATGTGACATTTTATGTAGCGTCATGTTAATATTATTTAACTTTTAAATTTATTAGTATTAATTTAAATTTATTATTGATTTAACATTAAAATTATAAAATTTAAAATTCTTTATAAAATAATTTATTAGATATTTTAAAATAACACAAATCTAGTATTAAATTATTATTAATTTAAATTTAAATGGCCACATGTGGATTTGTGGCTTTGTCCTGGACAACACAGACTTAGCCATTGGGTTAAAGCATTTTTAGGATTAGGCTAAAAGGAACAGGCAGTTGGTGGCTCTCCGACATAGCTCTGAAAGTATCAGTTTCTGCTTTGGGCTTCATGGTCCTGCATCATCAGACTTCTGGAGATAAGGAAGAAACAGCAAGTAAGAAGATTAGCACAGGAGGCAGCTGGGTCAGCAGGAAGAACATTAACCATTTCTCCTTTCTCACATCCTACCTACAGGCTTCCAGTCTTTCCATGCAATTAAGCATTCCCTTTTCCAGCAGAGAAATCTCCACTGGCCCTGATTTTATCTTCAGTTTTTTCTCAGTGTGGTAGAGTAAGAAGATTAACACCATTGAAAGATGCAGATTAAGTACTAATATTACTTATATTTACTAAATACATAACAGCTAATGGTGAGAAGAAGAAGATTCAAGACAATAATCCAGATCTTCCTGAGATTAAACAGAAGTCACAGCCTTCCCTGCAGATGAACCAAACATTTATAATCAGGCACTGACATTTAATATTATTTTCCGCTACTGCGCTTTGTAATTTTCTAGTATATTTTTGTACTTAATTTATTATATATTTTGGACTAAATAGTTTTGCAAATAAAAAATGTTTTCAGTACCAAATAAGTAAATTCAGATTATTTTCAAAGTATCTTACCATGTTTAAACTATAAGCAGTAGAGAGTAATTTGACTCCCAGTAAAACCTAATGACTTAACCAAAGTTAACCTAAAATAGCCTATTTTAATACAACACTGGTGTAATGCATACATGTACATATTATGTATATAATATAAATATATAAAATATCAGGGCTACCTACTTCATATGGTTGTGCAGCTTGTTCTCTACACAAAAAGAAAAAAAGAAAAAGGAAAAAGAAAACAAACAGCAGAAGAGACAGGGGACTGAAAGCCAATCAGTATGTTGGCTAATCTCCTGCACAAGAACTGTGTCTGACCAGAAGAGAAAGCAGCTTTTCTTTTTCTTTTTTCTTTTTTAATTAAAATTAAATGTTAGTCAACATATAGTGTAAAATTAATTCTGGGGAAGAATTTAGTGATTTATCAGTCACGTATAACATGCAGTGCTCATTACAGGAAGTGCCCTACTTAGTGCCCATCACCGATGACGCCTTCCCCCCACCCAAGAAATGCCCATTCATCACAGAGCCTGCTGAACCCTTGTCAAGCAGTGTGCCCCTGGAGGCAAATGCTCTAAGAAACCACTTCTCATAATTTATCTACCTGGAACAGGAGTTGCGCTGCTTAACCCAAAGATGCAATGGCCCTGACATGTTCCTAGAGGTGTTCCATATATCATGCTCTATTTATTCATGTTTAAATCTCCATTATTTGAACAAAGGCTTAAGTAAAGCTCTATCAGAATTCTTGTACAAGTTGAAAAATTAGATTTTAGCTAATTAAGCCTAAAAGACGTGTATTAGAAAGGTATTAGGGATCTCAAAGAAGAGTTGGGGACACTGAAAAACCAAGGATGGGTGCTAAGTTTCTGGAAATATTAAAACTACACCATGGACCTCGCTGGTAGGGAAAACAAACAAACAAACACCGCTGGTGCGTGGAACTCTATAGAGAACTCCTACCTCCCTCTCTCCACAAAAACCATTTCAGTAGTAGAAACACAACTGGCTGCTACTGATGCCTGTGAAAGCCAAATACATCTGTGACCACTAACTTAGAAAAATTAGAGACACCACAGAGAGCCTTCTCTTTCATACTGAATAATTCTTTTTTTTTTTTTTAAGATTTTATTTATTTGACAGAGAGAAACACAGCCAGAGAGGGGACACAAGCAGGGGGAGTGAGAGAGGGAGAAGCAGGCTTCCCACTGAGCAGGCAGCCTGATGTGGGGCTCAATCCCTGGTCTCCGGATCATGACCTGAGCTGAAGGCAGTCACTTAACCAACTGAGCCACCCAGGCACCCCCTCCTACTGAATAATTCTAAACTGAAGTTAATTCTTGGTGATCTAAGTTACATGCCTACATCCCAACTCTAAGCAATCCCCATGTTGAGAACACCTAAATATGGAAACTATAGAAAGGCCTATCAAAGATGATGGGAAGAAAATTAAATTATGTGATCTTAAACACAGCCAATAGAAACATAACATTTCATGTAAAACAATAATGTTAGCAGCTATAGCAAATGAATCACTAACTGATTATCCATTTATTTCTCATTATTACTATTTTTATTTTTATATGATGACACAGAAAATTTTCTGTTTCTTAAGAACAGTTCCAGAACTCACATTAGCCCAATAATTAGTCAAGAACTGGGTCTATAAATATGGTACAAAAAGGATAGTCTTAAAAGATAAGCTATCATGATTACAGCAAAGCAAAGTAGAACAAAAAACATACATCCATGCAGTGCAATTGTGAAAATAAAATTAGAAAAAGACATAAAACCAGAGAAAATGAAAGGAAACCATAAGAACAAGAATTATAACGGGACCTGTGATAAGATGGTAATTTCAATTAGACTGTGAATCTCAAATAGGTTGAAGATTGCTTTCCAAGGGACTGAGATTACATAAAAAAACAATCTGAATTTTTAAAGCTCCAAATACTTTATTTTCACTAAAGGAACCCCCCTGTCCCAGGGACATTTGTATATTAAAATTCTGGACGCAGAAAAAGCTTTATAATATTTATCCTAAGTCTCTTGCTTTACATCCAAATATTTGATTCATTACTTTATTTTATAATGACAATGGATATGGTCACAGAAATGTGAAAAACAAGTCAAACAACTCAGAAACAATTCACCCTTGACTGTGCTTCTTCACTCTGGGGAGGTGAAAAAAAAACAAACAGGCAAGGATACCAGAGTTGGTTTTTTACTGCCAAGAAATCTGAAATGTAGCTGTAAAAGTGAGAAACAGACATCTGGAGCAGATAATGATGTAAGAAACACAAAATTAAATGATATAGTGAAAGGTGCTGATTGAAGGGAAAATAAGATTAATGGAGGCTACAGAAAGCAGAGAGGGCTTCCTGGGACACTTGCTCTAGGACTACCCTCCAATCAGATCTTTTTAAATGCACTTCTGATTTCCCTTGAACGATGTTCTCTGTCTGGAATAGTTTTCTCTTTGCTCTGGTTCTTTTCTCATGATTTTGAACAACTCATCATGAATTTTTTCCCCGTAACTTTCTGTTTTTATCTTTGGTGGTACTCTCAAATATTCCAATATATATACTGTTTGAGTTTTGATTTATCTTACAAAATTATTTTGGCACTTAGAATATATTAATGAAGAGATTTTTGCTCAAGTGTCATTGGGTAGCTCCAAAATTAAAAAAAAAGAAAAGTTATAATCTGTAAACTGTCTACTGTGCCAAATGATGTATTTATCTGGGTACCATAATTAGAACCCTCTCTATATTATCAGGGTTGGTTCAAATAAAACTCCAAGATATGGGCATAATCATCCCCATTTATAAATGAGGTCATATAATTTTCCTGTGTTTACATAACTGGCAAATAGAATTATAGATTTTCTTTTCTAATGGCCATGTGTTTTCTCCTGAAACCAATAGAGTTTAAATTACTTTCTATGTTAGAGGATTTGGAGTTACCAACAAAATGATGCTATAATTAATTCACTGTCAAATTTACTAGGTATTCTTTCAACAGTTCCCTGACTTTTAAAATTTCTTGAATTTCAAAGAGACATTCTCATAGGGGAAAAAAAAGTCTGAATTGAAGTCTTTAATTCCCCTTTACATTACAAGTATTCTGAAGATATAGCACGTTTTTACCTCTGCAGGTACTACTGGCTGAATTGACTTCATGGGTATGTGACCAGGTTTTATCATCTTAACATTTTTAACAACTACATCTCTGACTCTAAATTTTATAACTGAAGTTTGTTGGGACAGCAGAGCATGCGTGTGAGCAGAGGAGTTACACAGAATATGCATGTCTGCCATTGCTTGTTATCCGTTCATATACAGTATTTATGATGCCTCCTAAGCACAAAATTCTGATAAACCCACAGGTGTTGAAATTCAGTAATACTCAAATTGTCTACAAGATAAGTGTGTTGTATTTACAATGGGGTAAGGAGAGGACGCTGACAGCCCTCAAGAGGCCATGTTTGAACTAGAGCTTATGTGAATAAAGACAGAAACATGAATGATCAGGGGACAACACTGTGTTCATTTTACAAGTGTTACCTCTCTGTATTAGTCAACCATTTATGCTGAAAAGAATGCTACTGAAGGAAAGAGAAATGTCAATAATTCCTTTATCTTATGATTCCTATCTTACTCATTATTAAGTTAAAGGTTGAGATTGTTGGGGCGCCTGGGTGGCTCAGTTGGTTAAGTGACTGCCTTTGGCTCAGGTCATGATCCCTGAGACCTGGGATCGAGTCCCACATCGGGCTCCCTGCTCGGAGGGAAGCCTGCTTCTCCCTCTCTCACTCCCCTTGCTTGTGTTCCCTCTCTGGCTGTGTTCCTCTCTGTCAAATAAATAAAATCTTAAAAAAAAAAAAAAAAAGTAGAGATTGTTGGTAGACTCTGTGCATATCAAAAGGTAAAACAAAACAGCTGAATTAATTTCATTCCATATTTCCATTGCCCAGTTGGAAAGAAATACCTATGCATATACAAGCTAAGAAATATAAATTGTATAATTTTAGCAGTTCTACAGATAAGATGAAAACTCATATTTTCATTTAAAATTGGTATTATACAAGTAAAAATTCTAAAATTTATGCTAATAGTTAAAATTTTAATTTTTCTTCATTTAGAACATTAAATAGCAAATAATAATAATAATAATAATAATAATAATAAAATGAAACCCAACACCATGACAAGTTGAGAAAAAGACACCACAAAATAAAGGAAAAAAGTCACATATTTTAGTGACTTTAATAACACTTTCTGCCTGCTTTTTGAACAAGGGATCTCATGTTTTCATTCAGCCCTGAGCCCCACAATTTATATAGATGATCTGAATACTACCTGAGTTAGATTTTGTTGGCATTATTTACTCTTGGGGTATTTGTCATACCATATTTTCTTCTAACATTTATTTAAGTTCAATTTCAAACCACGTGAGCAGTCAGACCAGCTTTGGTGTCAAAACACTTGCAATAAAGTATTTTGTAAAAAAACAAACAAACAAACAACAACAACAAAAACAATAAAGAAATCTGGCATTCATGAATGGTTACACTGTCTACTGACATGGTTTCTCCTTAATCTATTTCTTTTTTTTTTTTTTTTAAAGATTTTATTTATTTGACAGAGAGAAACAAGGCCAGAGGGGTAACACGAGCTGGGGGAGTGAGAGAGGGAGAAGCAGGCCTCGCGCCAAGCAGGGAGCCCAATGTGGGACTTGATCCTGGGTCTCAGGATCATGACCTGAGCTGAAGGCAGTTGCTTAACCAACTGAGCCACCCAGGCGCCCCTCCTTAGTCTATTTCTGTTAACTAATGATGACTTAAAAGACCACAGTTACTACTTCTGAACTCTCAGATCTATAAAATCAGACTGGTGTAGAGGTAAAACCTAAGAGTCAGGCTCCAGAGATCAAGACCTAGCTAGCATTGGGTTTTCCACTAACCAGTCCTTTAACCTTGGGCAATATGCTCAAATTTTGTGAGCCTCAGTTTCTCATTACATAAAGGGAGGGATTTCAGTGAGATAATCCTTACGTTGCTGCCAGTTGCAAATTGGAAAGGATACAGGGAAAATGGCCAGTATACTGTAACCTAGCAGGGCTCCAATAAACGGAAGCTATTATAAAATTCTAGGACAATCTATTTCTTAAATTAACTTCCATAACATGTTTTTATATCCTTAGATGATTAATCCATTTGTGGCTTGTTTGTGAGTACAAAGTGGCAAAACAAGAAATTATGACATACAATAAATAAATAAATTCTTAAAATGACTCATTACTTTTAGCACTTAGGATACAGCTAATTAATTAAAAAGTGAAAACAGAAGGCTGCTGGCCTGGGGCTGGTAGAACAGGCAAATGAATAAAAACTGCTTTTTTCCTGTAATGGTTACTGACTGAATTCCTTACGTCAAACTGACAAAGATTCACTATCTCTGGAAGTTTCTCTGTACATTAGACATATAAAAGCCCATCATATTATTAAAATTATTATATTATTAAAGCCATCATCTTACATTTAAATGCAGGCTATGAAAGTATTATCTCACCATCAAATTCATAGTGATTTGGGGGGAAAAAAGCTGGTTAAATCAAACCAGAGATTTCTGACTATATCAACCCAAATAATGAAAATTTGGTTCTTTCCATATCTAAATGTAGTCTTGAGGTCTTGGCTGAATTGCAGATTTTACAGATGTATATTAAAGTGGACTCTATCTGCATTTTGAAGCTAATTGGAAATAGATTGAATTCTAAACGATGCTTTGCAAATCTCTTTCAGTGCAGAAAAAGAAAAAAGCATTCTGTAGCAAGTGGGATGAGGAGTTGGTCAGGAAAAGAGTCCTGGTCCCATGTTTGCTAAAGGCTCATTGTACTACCTAGAACCATTTCTCCTCTCTGGTCCTTGCATTTATATAGTTTATTAATAAAATGGCAGGGTGAACAAGCTTTCTTTCATGTTTAATATTCTCGGAAGCTTTCATGTAGTAATTCCACATAAAAAAAGATTAGTAATGATTTTTTGCAGAGCTTTTAGACTATCAGATGTTATAATGAAAGGACTAGTCAAAGATAAAGCCATTTTTGTTTTTATAAATTAATGCAAATCTACCTCCCTCAGTAATCTTTAAGATTCAGTTCCTATAGATCTAATTGATTTGTTGCACCCAAGTTAACTGACAAGGTCATAGCTCTGCAAACATCACATTGATTTGATTCAATCAGCATCAATTATTCCCTGGTGATTGATAACAACCAGTTCCTACTATGGGTCATAATTTATAGATGATATTAACACTTTGGGGAGTGAAATATAGCAAGTCATAACTAATGTTTGCTGCCAAGGTAAAATAACTATAAAGAGAGACAGACAGACAGACAGACACACACACACACACACGCACACACACAGATTAGATGTTAGTACATCTAATCCATCCTAAAAAAAAAAGATTGTCAAGTAGAGAAACATGGTAGGGTAAGAGACTTGGGCAGAGAAAGGACAAGTGAATGGGTCAAGTCAAGAGCGGTATAATAGTTTCAGCAGAAAGATAAGGAGAAGATGGTGGAGGGAAACCTCTGCAGAGTGCTTATCAATTAGTAACCAATTATGTTCACTTTAAGTAGGTATCAAAGTAGGTATCATTGTCTTTTTCAGATTGCTGTCACTTTTACTAAGCTTTAAAGATAGATATTGTCAGCATTTGGGTGTGTACTTCTAAACACAACACAGTAATCCAGGAGAGGTGAATTTTTTTTTTTTAAAGATTTTATTTATTTGACAGAGAGAAACACAGCCAGAGAGGGAACACAAGCAGGGGGAGTGAGAGAGGGAGAAGCAGGCTTCCCGCCTAGCAGGGAGCCCGATGTGGGACTCGATCCCGGGGCTCCGGGATCATGACCTGAGCTGAAGGTAGTTGCTTAACCAACTGAGCCACCCAGGCGCCCCAAATTATTTCTTATAAAAAAGTTTATACAATTTATTTAGAATGACTAATATATCACTGTCACACAAAATGTAATTAATTTTATTATCTTGGTATCATAAAACAGTTTAGATATCACATATAATGCCTAGGGGAAAAAGGGGCAAATGAATATATGTTCTGTTTTGAATTATTGAAGTGCGTTCTCTATAGACATTCAGATCAAATACTATTTTGGGAAACATGTTTCCTATATTCTAAGCCTTTAAGATAATTTTTGATACTATTTATTTGTCATAGCCATTAATATGGAAAGAACATAAATATGAAGCACTTAATACAAATTAAATCATTTAAAGATTTTATTTATTTATTTGACAGAGAGAAACACAGCTAGAGAGGGAACACAAGCAGAGGGACTGAGAGAGGGAGAAGCAGGCTTCCCGCAGAGCAGGAGGCCAGATGTGGGGCTCCATCCCGGGTCTCCAGGATCATGACCTGAGCTGAAGGCAGTCACTTAACCAACTGAGCCACCCAGGTGCCCCTATCATTTTTATTTTAAAAAATCCCGTGATTATATATCTCAGGTTCATTTCAATTACTCAACAACATTAAAAACCCAAGAATTTCTAAAAATAATAATCCCTGACCATTCAGATTAGTAATTTAAGTTCTGAGGAAGCTTTTTTGGAACTGTGGTTGAGATTTCAAGGCATAGCATAAAAAAGCAGAGCAAGTGAATTAATTGACTGAAAAGGAGTAAGATTAGAAGGGAGAATAACAAATGCAAAGATAAGGATAAAGAAAATATCTTGAAAAAAGAAATAGAGAAAAGTGTTGTATTTTCTAAGATTTATAAATGATCACACATGCACTCTTGTTGATTTCAGATCAAGGGCTACAATAAATACTGACCCTGACATATTAGTGCCTAATATTTAAATGGCTGGTTTTAAAGTCATGAGATGTTTCTTCTACCATTATTATCACCTTCTATTAATCAAGTTCACATGCAATTTTCTGAGAAAATCTTGTGCCGTTATTCTCTTTTTATCTATTTTGGCTTTGTATTAATATTCATTTCCTAAACAAGTAAGAGGTTTACCCTAAACTTATTTCTGATACATAATTATGTTTTAATGCCAAGAGGAGCAAAAAAATGTTAATTTTCTAGGATCGATAAATATAATTTAAGATGAATTTACCATATTACCATGGAAAGATGGCCATGACAAATTATACAGAAAAAAACACACACTTTGTATAATTTATATAGAGTGACTATATTTCTATAAGACATGCACTCTTGTCAACATTATAGTTGTGCTTATATCTATCCTATGTATGCTCTGGAGGAATATATGTCAAACATTACAGTAGTTCCCTTCAACTGGTGGCATTTCAGTTCATTTAAAATTTCTTCTTTATAACATTTCCTATTATCTTAAATTTTAACATGAACAATAAAGGAGCTAACAAAGGAGGAAAAGGTCAAGGGCCTATATGACTTGATAACTGATGGCCTACGTACCTGAACCAATCACTCAAGAGTCATGTAGAAGGAAAGATGATGGAGTAGGTAAGATGTAAATAAGTATAATCAATGAGTAAAGCACAAATTATGACTTTCCCAGGGTCTGTACTTACAGACTATGATTTAGTTTTTATAGTGTTTGATGTGAAAATTTTTTTCTAAAAATTGGTATACTTTGAAGCAAAAATAAAGTTTATTCTGATACATGGGCATTACGAAGTGCTTTTTAAACATATGCATATAATATGTATTTTAAAGAACACATATTATAGGAGCACCAAACTGGTATTTTTTGTTTGTTTTTCAAATCTGAGCCCCAGAATATCAGTTAAAACTTTCTTTTATGATTACTTAGCCAAATACATATAATTGAAGATACTTAAAGAAGCTGTGTACTTGGGACACTACAAATATTAAAAAAATGGCAATATATATTTCATATAAAAAATTTAAAGTAATAATGAAGTCTAAATTTCAACCCACCTCTACTTCCAGTTAAATGCATTTACATAACTACAACAGGGTAAAGTCTCAAAAAAAAAAATGCATTCATTGCTGTCTAATTTACTTGAAGAGATTACTTACCAAGAAATCCTGAAAAATACAAGGGAAATTAGAGAATAAATGCAGAATGTTTAAAAATTAGAAAAATGAAGCTGAATTCCATGAAAAAAAAAATCCAATATAAAGGTCAGAGTTGTGGGAATTAATGTTGGGAGCCAGCGCTCTGTCCCTGATAATTACTCTAATGAGCCTGTCAGTTACTTCGTCTTGTCCATGATAACATTCACTGCACCCCTTTTGCCCTCTCCTGTCTTAATGGTGACAAAGAGCTTACACATTAGGATTGAAAGATATTGATCGGTCTATTAAACAATAAAGACCTAACTTTTAAAGAACAACCATACAAGAGATTCACTGAAAAGAAGAAAGTAGGAAGAAGCACGTGGTGTTTTCCTATGACAAGATTACTTAAAGCAAATTACTTAATTTTCATGCTTTCCATGACTGATTCAAGAGCAACCCCCGCACCAAAACAATGATTTATAGACTGTTCTGTTTGCTTAGCCAATCATTGTCAATTTGGTAGATTTCCTGATCTTTCTGTTTTTATATTCTTTGGTACTTCTCTTTTCAAAGATTTTCCTTAAATAATAATGAAGAAAGGTAATTAAATTTTGTGCTTATTTTCATCCAGTTCATATATCTATTGACATTGCCCTAAAAGGGAAGGTCTTATCTCTTCTAATATTTAATAGAGCAAAGGCAATTTGCTTTCTTATTTTTACTATTGGGTTTATGACCTTCATTTGGGTAAATTTAGAATTTAAGATTTTATTTATTTGACAGAGAGGAACACAGCCAGAGAGGGAACACAAGCAGCGGGAGAGAGAGAGGGAGAAGCAGGCTTCCTGCCAAGCAGGCAGCTCAATGCGGGGCTGGATCCCAGGACTCCAGGATCATGACCTGAGCTGAAGACAGAGGCTTAACCACTGAGCCACCCAGGTGCCCCTAGAATTTAATTTTTTGATATTTGTTTATGTTAATAAAAGATTATAAAGTACTTATGATGAACTGAACACCATGCAGGGCATGGGGAAAGTAGGCTGGGCAGAACTCATTCCTAGACTCAAGGAAATTAAATCAAATTGAGTACATTGATGTATAAACAATTCTGACAAAATCAGATACACTGTAAAGAGAACATAATGGAAGGCTTAATGAGTTGTTAAATTTATTAATACAAGAGTTATGAGAAACATTTTGGTAGTTTGCCAAGTGGATTTGGTATCAGACTTAATGAAAATCATTCTTATTCAGTGATCTTGAATAAGTCATTCACTCTCTTTATACTATAACTTTTACAACAATAAATTGTGAATAACAGAACCTAGTTTTGTTTTAAGAATTAAATAAAATAGTGCAGTTAAGACATTCTCTACAGGGGTTGGCCAGAAATAATAAAAGAGAGTTAAAACTACCACTCTCCTCTTTCCTTCATGATATTATCATCCCTATTATTATCAGTATGATCATAAACTTGCCTTTCCCGGAATAGGGCTCATCAGTTGGAAACAGGATGACATTGTTTAAGGAAGAGAAGGAGTCTAAAATAATTGTAGACAGGAGTTTAGCACATAAAGGGGTAGCAGTGGCAAGAAATGAGATGAGATAAAAAGCAAGGCAAATTGTTAAGAGTGTTTATGGGATACAAAGTAGTCTGAATTTTATTTAGACAGTGGGGATTCCCTAAGACATTTCTGAGCATGTGGATGACAATTTGATTTATAGTTTTAAAAGGAAACTGCTGGTATTAATGAGGATAAACTGAAATAGAAGAAATAGAAGCTACAGTTTGGTAATTCTTGGGCATAATCATCGTGTGTTACTCTAAAATTATTTTCCTTTTTTTTTTTTAACTTGAATTAGATAAATTCTACTTTGCATTTTATCTGGTTCTTAAAGACTATACCTATAACCTATAACTGTAATTATCTTAAATACTTGAACTAATTGAATATGTATCATTTCCCTTCTGCTTTACCTATATTGTCTCTCCTTTTGACCTTATTTTGTACTTTGTCCTTTGAATTACCTGTAACTATTCTAAATTTAGAATAGCTATCTCTAACTAACTGATGGTCTCAATTATTCATTGAATAAATATTTTTTTGCTGTGTGTGAGGCATGGACCAGAATCCATTCTCCTTTGTGCTTTCCCCTCCTCCTGTCCCTTATAAAATATGATTATAGGCTTCATATTGAGAATTTATTTTTAAGTGAATCCATAAGTATTTCTCTCCTTTGAAATGCACTGTGATGGTTAGTTTTATGTATCAACTTGACTGGGCCCTGGGGTGTACAGTCATTTGGTTAAAAATTAATCTGGGTGAGACTGTGAGGGTGTTTCTGAAAAACATTAACATTTGAACCAACAGACTGAGTGAAGCAGACGGCCCTCCTAAATCTGGGCATTGTATCTGCCAATCCATTGAAGGCCTGAATAAAACAAAAGGTAGAAGAAGAGAGAATTTGGTCTTCTCCTGCCTTTAGACATAGGCTAAGACTAGAATTTAAACTACTGGCTTTCCTGGTTCTAGGCCTTTGGACTCTGAGTGGAACTGTATGATCGCCTCTCCTTGAGTCTCGAGCTTGCTGATGGACAGTGCTGGACATCTCTGCATCCACAACTGAATGAGCTAATTCCTAAATATGGATCCCAGGGCCTAGATAGGTAGAAAGATACATGAACACATGAATACTATATGAAAACTATCTGCTCATTTTCTTTACAAATACAATTTTTAGTAAGAATGTACCATTTCTCTTCATTCCAATCCTTACATAGTATGATCAAAGTTGATGTAGCAGATTTAGATCTCTATACTCTGACTGATAGTGTTAACATTACTCCATGGATCATCTTCATCATATTTAACCTTTTCATCTTGGTATTTATGGGAAAAATTTTGGCCTCAATGTTTTAGAACACTTTCCTAAAAATCAGTCAGTTTCATTCTCTTCTTCTAATTCTTTAGCTTGAAAATGAAAATTACTTTTCTTCC
Source organism: Spilogale gracilis (assembly GCA_004023965.1). Taxonomy (NCBI): domain Eukaryota; kingdom Metazoa; phylum Chordata; class Mammalia; order Carnivora; family Mephitidae; genus Spilogale; species Spilogale gracilis. The sequence continues at coordinate 16,055 of PITA01011948.1, forward strand.
TCTAATTGCTTAATATAAATTAATCAACTTTCTACTTGGGTGAACCATTTAAGAAGAGAATTCAGGGAAGAAAGAAGAAGGGCAACATAAGAAATGAAAGGTCCTGGTTACGTTCTTATAAAGCTTATACTCGGATGCCCTACCTTTAATTTTCAGGATCATTAATTTTCTTCCAATTTACAAGCAGAAAGACTAATTTACATGTCTACTTCCATTATACATATACAGTTGGGTAAATAATTTCTATTGTGTTGGCTTCTTTGTTTATTCTGCTCTCTCCCTTTTTAAATATAAACTTGTAGGGGCGCCTGGGTGGCTGTCATTAAGCATCTGCCTTAGGTTTTGGTCATGATCCAGGAGTCCCAGGATTGAGCCCTACATCAGGATCCCTGTTCAGCAGGCAGCCTGCTTCTCCCTTTCTCACTCGCCCTGCTTATGTTCCCTCTCTCCCTCTGTTTCTCTCTGACAAATAAAATCTTTAAAATATAAAATAAAAATAAAATATAAACTTGTAGTTTCCATTTATTCCTTCTTTTAAAAAAAAATTAGCCCTAGTTACTTCTTCTTTTTTTTTTTTTTAAAGATTTTATTTATTTGACAGAGAGAAACACAGCCAGAGAGGGAACACAAGCAGGGGGAGTGAGAGAGGGAGAAGCAGGCTTCCTGCCGAGCAGGGAGCCCGATGTGGGACGGGATCCCGGGTCTGCGGGATCATGACCTGAGCCGAAGGCAGTCGCTTAACCAACTGAGCCACCCAGGCATCCCAAACCCTAGTTACTTCTAACAGAGACTGAAAAGACTCAGACTTTTTCTTCAACTTTCTAATCATCTGAAGGGGAGAAATACATACATACATAGACACACACACAGACACACACATACACACACACATATTATACAATACCACAAAAATTTGGTAGGTGATAAGATAGTACAAGTATGGTAGAGAAAGACTATCTGGGGGTCAAGGGTGTGGGAAGGCTTGTGTACGAGGGGACATTTGAGGTCAGTCTTGAGAAATGAGTAGGAGTTCTTTCTTTGTTTCTTCTTTCTCTCCCCCACATCATCCCTTTTTTTAGTCCTTCCAGGAAAGAAAGACTGTGTAAAAGCATGGTATCCTAGGGGGTTATCAGGGAGTGTGTCAAGATTAAACTAGGGTAACATTGCTAGAGCACAAAATACCATGAAAAGAAAAGGGTAGACGAGGCTGGAAGCCAGATAGGAGTCACAACATGAAGGAACTTACGTGTCATTCTAAGAAAAAAAAAAATAATTCTGCAAACATAGAAAGATACTCTATTTTCCCCTCCTCCAGCAGGTGGTTATATGCCAAAATAGATGAAACAGAACCAAGAATTTTGACAGCAATATGTAGAATAAATTAACAGGAAAAGTTCTACTCATAACCAGGCTTATACATTAAAACTTCCTTTATCAGAAAAGAGTAAAAACACAACTATCCTTATTGAATGCCAAGTGTTTAACTCTCTTACCACCCAATGCCAAAATGTACCTTTAACTTGACATAGATTTTTCAAGATCATGGAGATAAAAGTTGTCATATCAAAAAGTTACTCAGAGATTTAAAATTTTCCCTGAAATTATCACATTAATAGGAAGTCTTTCGGGAGCACACAGATTCAAGTTGAAGTGAATAAAAAAGCACTTCTGATTATCTAACTAAAACATACACATACCCCCAGATGACTGAAATTATGTATCACTAAGATCTGTTGATGCAAAAAACTCTTTTTCAAAGTGAGGTCATCAAAGAAAAAACTGAGTATCACTGGGTGTGGAGCATGAACAATGAATCTTGGAACACTGAAAAAATAAAATAATATAATAAAAAGAAATTCTTTGTGTCAACAAATTAGTACTGGGCACATGGAAAATATCATATACTCTTTTGAAAGTCTGTTTTCTGCCAAAAAATCCAGAAGTTAATTGAATTGACATATCTGACACACCATGAATAAAAATTGTGTCTTAGTTTTTCCAATTTAGAGGAAATGTGACATTTGGCAGATGACCTTAGCAGCAGCCAGACTTCCCTATAGGTATTAGAGATGGAAACAAAATCTGGTGGCTGGTTAGAAGCCAAATATAAGAAAAGTAGACAGGAGGAAGAATGAAGGTATACTTATTTTCTCACCTCTTGAGTTAGAATGAAAAAGTAAGGGAGAATATACTCTGAAAATATGGAGTGCATTTCCATTCTAGTTAAATAGTATAAAACATAAAAATCCACATGGTGAGAAAATGTAAAATTTAATTCTCTCCTTTTTCACCATTTAAAGCAGAACGTTGTTAACCCCAAAGATTATTTTAAAGTACTCTAAAAGCAGTTTAACTTTATTTTAAAAGGCAATATAATGGAATGAAAATTTTAACAGGACATTGATCAATGGCTTCCTAAAAGTATCATGTTTCTATATAGTGTCTTCAAGGAAGAAAAAAGACTGAATTATAAAAATGTGAATAGAGCAAATTTTAATCTATACTTTCTAAAATGTATTTTATGAAATTAATATTAACCATGGAATATTCTATATAATAAACGTCCATCTTACTTTGCTAACTGGCACTTAATCCTGTCCAAGTCCATAATAATCATTTTGGTTTTTAATGAACTCAGAGAAGGTAACCTAAGAGTAACTCCTCTCACTTATATTGAATGTTTGACCCAGGCACTCAACAACAAGTGTTGCAGAGGCTGTGGAAAAAGGGGAACCCTCTTACACTGTTGGTGGGAATGCAAGTTGGTACAGCCACTTTGGAAAACAGTGTGGAGATCCCTTGAAAAATTAAAAATAGAGCTACCCTAGGACCCTGTAGTTGCACTACTGGATATTACCCCAAAGATACAGATGTAGTGAAAGAAGGGCCAAATGTACCCCAATGTTCATTGCAACAATGGCCATAATCACCAAACTGTGTTAAGAGCCAAGGTACCCTTCAACAATGAATGGATAAAGAAGATATGGTCCATATATATTATGTTATGGTCCATATATTATGCCTCCATCAAAAAGGATGAATGCCCAACTTCTATAGCAACATGTACTGGATTGGAGGAGATTGTGTTGAGTGAAATGAGCCAAGAAGAGGAAGTCAAGTATTATATGGTTTCACTTACTTGTAGAGCATAAGGAGTAGCATGGAGGACATTAGGAGAAGGAAAGGAAATGTGAACTGGGGTAAATCAGAGAGAGAGATGAAGCATGAGAGACTGTGGACCCTGAGAAACAAACTGAGGGGTTTGGAAGAGAAGAGGGTGGAGGTATTAAGGAGGGTATATATTACATGGAACACTGGGTGTGGTGCATAAATAATGAATCTTGGGACACTGAAGAATAAATTATTATAGAATTCTAAAAGAAAGAAAAGAGGCTAATTGGACATAATAAAAAAATAAAATTAAAAAAAGAGAAAAAAGTGCTTCAGTCACAATATCTGGTTAATACTAGTCACTGAGTTATTGTGTGTACAAAGAACTAAGGGATGAGTGTAACCATTCTATAGCCAATTTGAGGGGTTTAGAAATCTTTCTTTGTGCCAGTATTTCATCCTTAACTGCCTGCTTTAGTGCCTGAAATTCTGTCATTAGGCATGTATTTCTGTGCATAAGGCCTAGAGGGATGCTCGTTGAATCAGTGATACCCATGAGAAAAGCTGTCCTCCTCCTCTGATAGCAACACACTGAGGAAAAAAAAGGTTCTAATGAGCCTTCAGATTTCTGTGTTCTCTTCCTTCTTTCTGTCCATATTCCAGAGCCCAAAGGAGTTGCAAATATTTCAACAAATCTGTACTCTCTAGAATGAAGTGAATGATTTTCCTTCATTTCAATGTGATAGGGATAATTTTTTATGGTTACTATAAAAGGAATATATCTTACTTCATATTCATGACCTACCATTTCTGATTAATTTATATGCCATTGATCTCCCTCATCTGCTGAGACTGATCCAGATACAAGCAATGCACATATATCGACAAGGAAAAAATGCACTAGACAGTGACTTTCTAGAATTCTAAAAATGCTTAATCTGAATGGAACTTAGTAATGGTACAACTCAACATCTTCAACTCAAAGAGGAGGAAACTGAGGCTCAAGGCTGTCAATTTCCTCAGAACCCATTTGAAACATTTTTTTAACCTCCCAACATAAAGTATTTTTAGAATAGAATTCATTAAAGATCTAGGAATATGTTAAACTGGATTAAACATAATCTTTCAGTACAGCCACCCACACAATATTTCCCTACCTAACAGTCAAGGAAGGCAAAGGAAACATCTAAATGTATAGTAACTATGCACATACACATAAAAACATATACACAAACATACTCTCACCTATGCCGTAATGGTGTTACATCTTACATCCACTGGTGTCTCAGCACTAATAATAGTGCAGATGGGACTGATCGAATTACCATAGCCCTCCTGAGAATCAATTTTATTTTCTGTTCTCTTATCTCTTAATTGTGTGGATTTATGACAGAATTCCCCATATGTTAAGTCCTCGAGTCTTTTAAAGAGTCAGGCTGTATTCCCATTCACAGTGCTTATAGCCCTACTGTGAGGATACTTGAAGACCTAAGTAGGATGTGCTCTTTTCTCTGACTTCCTTGGTCTTGATGAGCCTATAAATATGAGATCTAGGAGCACTGTGCCATTGTCTGGTCTCCATTACTCCCAGACAGAAGCAGGACCAATACAATGATTGACTTATTTCAAGCACTGAACAACTCTCTATTGCTTTACTGAATAAAATAATAAATAGAAGAGTGAAAGGTAACAAAACATGCATGTGTGTATGTGTGTGATGGAAAGGAAAAATATATATGTCTGTCACTTATTAGTTAGGGTTCTATTTGGTCCATTTACAAAAGTCAACCACAATGGTTTAATATATTCAAACTATCTTTCCCGGCTATGTTACTTATGTTCTGCCCTTTGTCTCAATAATTGTTGCATTATGGCTGTACCAGTGTCACTTTAATATATTACATAGGAAAAAAGAGTAGAAAGAGCTGATAAAACATTCTCAGGAATCCTCAGTGTATTTCTGCTTATATAATATTAGAACACAGTATGTCACATGACCAACCCTTTTGCAAGGCAAGCTTGAAACTTTAGGATTTTATGCTTTCTTGTATTGTTTTATTTTTAAATTAGACATGTAGCACCTGACACAATATAAAGTGGTTCTTTTGTGTGTGTCTGTGTGTTTTTTTTTTCTTTTTTTTTTTAGTAAGGAAGATGTGCATATAGTATGATGGCTTTTTATAGATAACTTTCATTTTCCACAATTTTGGGCAAATTATTTTTTCTTTATAACTCAAATATTTACTTTGGGGAAATCAAAGGGTTTAGGCTAAATGTTATAAACCCCTACAATTAGAGTCTAGGCAGGTAATATAAAGAGAAAGTGGCCGGTGTGGATGGTGAAGCTCTGGGGATCTCAGGGCTCATCTGAAGGGGAGACAGCTTTTCAGCTCCAACAGATCTGGTCATGCAGGAATGTGTACTAGGTCTTCTAAATTTTCCAGATAAATTGAAAATAGCCATCTTTGTGAAAAAAAACTCATCATTTTCAATATTGGTAACTAATACAAAAGTTTGAAAACATAATACAACAAAGCAAGACAGATCTGGGGGTTGGACTTGGCCAAGGAGGAAAAGAGTTTAGGACTTTAAGGATTTATTAATTTTCAGGACTGTTTTAATAAAACAGTCTGTTTCTTGCTTCCTATCTAATCCCATTACAGGATACTTTCCACGCCATCACTAAGTTACTCACTTAAAATAACAGAAGGTAATGCTATAAACCCAAGAGGCAAGTCTTTATGCAAGTTGCCTTTGGAATCTGACTTTACTACTCTATAAATTTTCCTCTGTCTTGTTCACCACTGCAAAGAAACATAGAACACAATTATGTTGTTGGACATGTTTATGTTTCAACATAAATAATTACATCTTTGGTGGGTATAATTTATATAAACTGCATTAAATTATGAGGACTAATGCTGGCTGTTAAATTCTACCCCACACAAGCACTCCTAGTCAATGAATGTGTAAACAAAATGTTTGTTTTCTATGCATTAGACATGGTTCAGTTTTTTCTAATTTCCAGAATGGTTAACCACAACTGGTGTGCAGCTGAGTTCAGAAATGTTAAGTAGATGGAAGAAAATGAAATTCAACTGACCTGGTTGGCCAGACGGGTGCTGATGGTTCTGACAATTAGGATAGTGAGAGGAGAGGGGCGCCTGCATGGCTCAGATGCTTAAGTCTCTGCCTGCAGCTCAGGTCATGATCTCAGGGTCCTGGGATTGAGCCCCACATCAGGCTCTCTACTTAGCAAGGAGTCTGTTTCCCTCCAACTCTCTGCCTGCCTCTCTGCCTACCTTAGATCTCTCTCTTTCTCTCTCTCTCTCTCAAATAAATCAAAACATCCTTAAAAAAAAAAAAGATAGTGAGAGGAGAATACCAACAAGGATGAGCATGGGAACCATGTGAAGCATCTCTAAGTACACTTCTAATACAGTTTTCACTAGATGGTCCAAAAGGAGTGCTTAGAAAATCACTTGCCTGAGTTAATTGTGACCACACCCGAAATAAGTGATTAAGTCCATCAGGGTCTGACATGCAGTAGGAATTCATAAGTATTTGTTAAATTAAGGGCTACATTAACAACAACAACAATGAATGGTACTGATGGCATTTCATAGGAACACACCCCAAAAACCCTGTGATCAACTTTCTAAAAGTATGCTGAATATAGCTACATATCAAGCAAGCTTAATGTTACCAAGAGTGTGAGTAATTCTTGTAACTTAAAAAGAGACTTGGAGAATAATTCTGTTGACATAATTTTATCTGGAGGACCTTGACCTATAAAGACATATTTCAGATTATAGATTTAAAATATACGACTGAGAAAAGTTTATATAACCTATGCAAATATTTATCTGGTTATCAATTCAATTAAATGTCATTGGCCCCTTCTGTCACTTCTGAAAGTCTATCAGTAGATTAGATACCCAACCCAGATTTCATCCAGCCCACCCCAGATTTCATCCAGTGTTCAGAATTAGACACCTTACCTCTTGTCATGAGTTCATCTACCATATATGGTTTAGTCTTTCCTCACCTTTTCATATCTTTGTGTGGAATACGCATTCCACAGTCTGCACAGATAGAACCCTTGAGCCTTCAGCCTTTAGTTTTACTGTCTTTGCAAATTTTCATGCTAGTACTGTTCTTTATTAACAATCCTGTCACTATAAAATACAGTGACTTGATTCTTGATAAACTCTCTAAGCAGGCAAAGTAGCCAATGTCATGGTGGAGTGTCTAGAGCAATTAAAAAAAAACAAAACTGCTAAACCTAACTTTCAACTATAGCAATAAGTCGTACGTCTTGTAAGAACTTCTTTAAGATGAATCCACTAAGGCAGCAATTTCACTAATACTACTATTGCCACACTTACTCTACATTTTTTCTTTTTTTGGGGGTGGGGGTCCACAGAGAACTTTATTGACAGGTCCAAGGCTGATGTTAATTGTTAAACCAGAGGAAATAAACTAAGTTGAGTTCATTCTTTCATTTTTCTTTCTTAATGTAAAAATAACTCTAATTTTTTTTAAATTTTCTTTAAGATTTTTTATTTATTTATTTGACAGAGAGAGAGAGATCACAAGTAGGCAGGGAAACAGGCAGAGGGAACAGAGGAAGCAGGCTCCCCGCTGAGTAGAGAGCCAGATGCGGGTCTCAATCCCAGGACCCTGAGATCATGACCTGAGCTGAAGGCAGAGGTTTTAACCCACTGAGCCACCCAGACGCCCTGTAAAAATAATTTATGTTGTATTTCATGCAAAATTACTTATTATCTTTTCATTCTCAGTAGTAATCTACTGATAGACTTTCAGAAGTGACAGAAGGGGCCAATGACATTTAATTGAATTGATAACCAGATAAATATTTGCATAGGTTATATAAACTTTTCTCAGTCGTATATTTTAAATCTATAATCTGAAATATGTCTTTATAGGTCAAGGTCCTCCAGAAAAACAGAACCCCCCAAAAATCAGACAATCAATCAATTTATCTGGAGAGATTTATTATAAAGAATCAGTTCGTAACCTGGAGGACAGTGGGAGAAGGAAAGTAAATGGGAAGCAGGGTAATCCAGGGAGAGAAACGAAACACAGAGAGTTTTGACACAGAAACAAACTGAGGGACTTGGAGGGAGGGGGGTGGGGGAATGGGAGAGCCTGGTGGTGGGTACTGAGGGAACCTATTGCGTAGAGTACTGGGTGTGGGGAATGGGGAATGAAATCTTGGAACACTGGAAAAAAAAATAAGTAACAATAAAAAAAATCAGTTTAATGTGAAAATCTAAAAAAAGTTCCAAAAAATATCAATCAATTCCTCTGGAAAAAAAAAAAAATCAGTTCACATGATTATGAAGGATTGGCAAGGCCAAACTCTCATGGAGTAGGCTGGCAATATGGGGACTCAAAGAAAAGATGCAGTTTGAGTTCAAAAACAGTCTCCTGTCAGAATTCCTTCTGCACCAGGAAGTCTTTTTTCTATTATGGCCTTCAACAAATTGGATGAGGCCCCCTCACACCATGGAGGATATACTTCTTTCTCAAAGTATCCTGATTTGAATATTAATCTTATTGAGAAAAATAATAAATGGATAAATAGATAAATAAATCCTTCACAGAAATATCCAGAATAATGTTTGACCCAATATTTGGACAATGCGGGACCGCCAAGTTGATATATAAAATTAAACATCACAGTATTTTATCTGTTAAATACCATCAGATTGTATTTATGAGGCATCATTACTCCAATTTTTTTTAAATTTATACTCATGTTGAAAAGAGAAACTGAATTTAGACTAGAATTATAGTAATATACAACAAGAAAATAACATATTTATAATTATCTAAACACTGCAAATCCAATGACGTAGAAATTAATGCCTACTCATCCTCTCTGTATGTGTTGAAGAGGATTTTTGTTTGAATGATCAACTTAAATTCTTCATGAGTTTTCTGCTCATTACTCCATCTGTCTAAGGGAGAAGTTTGTTCTAAGGCCAGCAAGTACACTATTTCCTTATTTTAGACCCTGTGGCTGAAAAGCATGATATTTTGTAAGACTCTGATATATGAAATGACATAAGAAAGGGTTTTCTTTGGAGCCATTTATATGCCATAATTTCCCCGAATCTGGCCAGTTACCAAGCTATCACATATAAGTGAGTCCCTCCCATTTATTCACTCACTTATTCAACACATACACTGAACTCAGCATATGACACATTCTTCTAGGAACTAGGGATACATGACAAAATTATTACTACCCTTACTGAGCTTGTGCTTTAGTATCAGGAAACAAATAATAAATGCATACATCAGTAAATAAATTCAGACAGTGGTATGAAGAAAATAAAACAGAATAATGGTAAAGGAACGAAGGTCTGGGCTAATCGATTTAGACTGTTTTAAAGAGGTTCTTCTGGGGCACCTGGGTGGCTCAGTGGGTTAAGCCTCTGCCTATGGCTCAGGTCATTATCCCGGGGTACTGGGATCGAGGCCCGTGTCGAGCTCTCTGCTCAGCAGGGAGCCTGCTTCCTCCTATTTCTCTGCCTGCCTCTCTGCCTACTTGTGATCTCTCTCTCTCTGTCAAATAAATAAATACAATCTTAAAAAAATAAAAAAATAAATAAAGAGGTTCCTCTGAAGAGGTAACATCTGAACAAAATGGGAAGAGTAAAATCCAAGGAGAATGAGTTGGGTGCATTTGATGATTGAAAAGCAAGTCCATGGTGGAGAATGGAGAGAACTAAAAGAACAATGGTAGGAAACGGGGCCTAGAAAAACACATGAGGACAAATCATGCAGGGCCTTGAAGCCCAGGCAAAGTTTGTACTGACAGACTCTTGCTGCAAGTGACAGGACCTCAATCACTCTAGGAGCCAACGGACAATTGAGGAAGCCAACAGAACAGAGGGAGAGCATTTAGGAGACCAGTAAGCCAGTGACAGATGCTGGTTTGGCCTGGGAGGGATAGTAGAAAGCTTCCAGACTTGAGGTACTGGAACCAAAAGAATTACTGCTGATGTAAGTAAGGGTGCTTCCCATGTGCTGTACGTACATCATATCACCCTACGTATTTCCAAAGCCATTTTACTATTTATATCTGGTTGGTCTTAGAAGGAATTCAGAAACATATGGGAAGAAAGATAGCTTGAACCATCATATGGTGAATGGATAGCTAATAGAATAAAATTAAGGCCGAAGGTCTGATTTTTTTTTTTTTGTATTTTGTATTTGTTATTGTAAATTATTGTATTTTGTAAATTAATGTTTCTGATATCTCTCTATAAAACATCAGATCCTACAAAATCATCTTTCATACACAAGAATTATCTAATACCTAAGGCACCTGGAACCGATGGGGCCAGCTCTGATTGCTGGAAAGGTATCCAGCAATCTAGCCATCCCCGGGATGCTTCCCAGCACAGTCTAAATGAGAATGCAGGGATTCAGGTCACTATTCAGCTGTCATAGTGAGGCTCACCTCCAAGGCTGCAGTCCGACCGCATGGCTCGCTCACAATTATCTCATCCTTCAAAAATACAATTCACTAACATGGCCAACCTGAGTTCACACTATTGCTCTCAGAATTTTAGGGTTTATTAACTGTAAAATCAATAACAACTAAACAAGCTGAAGACTTTTATTATTATTATTATTATTATTATTATTATTATTTTACCTCTGAGGAAAAAAAAATGTGAACTCTCAGTATGCTAAGGGCACACAGAGATGAGAAAAGTCATACACAGAACTTGTTTGGTGTGTATAGTGAGTCCACAGAGAGAGGAGGAGGTCACCAGAAAACAGGACGAATGTGAGGTCTTCACTTTCTTGGGAGGGCCTTTACTCAGGCCCTTACTTTATGCATTACTTTTTTCCTTGTTTTGGGGAGAGGGTCTCAGACTCCAGGATTTTTTTTCTTCTTCTTCTTTTTTTTTTAGAAGTCATTAGCTTAATGGAAGACACATGCTTAGGTTAATGGGAGATGAATAGTACTTTTCCTTCCCTGAGTGGTCTAATATTTGGTTAGTATGTAAATGAGTAATACAGCAAGCTTGTGTGTGAGTGTGTGTGTGTGTGTGTGTGTGTGTGTGTGTGTGTGCTGTTTGTTTCTAACCTTACTCAACAGCCCAGTGATGCACTTTGGAACCAAACATATCTAAATTCGAATATTGACCCAGTCACTTATGAGACATGTGACATGAATAATTTGTCATCTCTATCCTCAATTTTCTCTTCTCTTAAAAGGCAGTGTATATTACTGTTTTTCCTTTCCTTTCTCTTTTTTGTTTCATTTCTTTTCTTCTTTTCTTAATGTTCATTTATTTCTTAGTCTCTCGAACTCAGTCTCTGGTTTTGGTGCTGAAATACAGCAGGGCCTCAAGAGACCTGACATGAGATTGGCACGTAAAAGCCACTCTACAAGTTGCAAATTTTCAAATATCCCTGCACAGAAGAACCATCTGAGAATCTTGTTAAAAATGTAGATTCCTGGGGTGCCTCATGGCTCCGCTGGTTAAGCTTTTGCCTTTACTTCAGGCTCTGATCTCAGGGTCTTGGGATGGAGCTCCACCTTGGTGGGGTTTGGGGAATCCCTGCAGGGAGTCTGCCTCTCCTTCTCCCTCTCTCCACTCATGTGTGTGCATGCTTCCTCTCTCTCTCCCCCTCTCTAATTCTCTCTCTCAAACAAACAAACAAATAAATAAATAAATAAATAAATAAATAAATAAATAAATAAATAAATGCTTTTAAAAAAGGCAGATTCATGGGATGCCTGGGAGGCTCAGTCAGTTAAACTTCAGACTCTTGGTTTTTTTCTCAAATCATGATCTCAGGGTCAGGAGATCAGAGCTGTGTCTGCCTCCCCGCCTAGAAAGGAGCCTACTTGAAACTCTTTTGCTCTCCTTCTCTCTTCCCCTCTGCCCCTCCCTCCACTCTGGTTATCTCCCTTTCACTCTCTCATTCTCTCCCTCTCTCAATCATAAATGAATGAATGAATGATTGAATGAATGAATGAAAAGAAATGGAAGGAAGGAAGAAAGGAAATCTTTTTTAAAATGCAGATTCCTGAGTCTGAACCTCAGTGATTTTGATTCCTAGGTCTGTAAAGGAGGTTCCTGAAATTTCTATTTTTAAGAAGCACCTCAAAATTTGCTGAAATTAATTTCCTGTTAATTATATTTGGAGAAAAAAGAAAACAACAAGAAATATGAGCTTCATTTGTCTATGACCCTCTTGTCATGTCAGAGTTATTAAGCTTTGCTCTAACTCTGGTTCCCACCATAGACATCTAACCCTTGACCTCCTACAAACTGGCATGGTATAGAACAACAGGATAGAAGTCACTTCTCAGGAGCCTTTTTTCCTCCCAGCTGCTCTCTTCTGGATGATAAATTTTTGTATATGGCAAACAATCACTTGCCTCTTTCTTCCTAGTTTGCCTCCTGCTTTTTAGACTCATACTTGTCCTAAGATACACGGAAATCCATCAGCTTTTCACAAGAGAAGCTGGGTTGGATTACATCAGCCTAATCCTGGGCATTTAATTTCCAGATATCCTTTTCCATAGTTTTCCAAATTAGAGAAGAGAAGCTTTTGTTATATATGAAAAGTAGAAGAGAACAAGAAATCACTGCTTTCAGAAAGTTACATAAGAAAGGACATAGGGATGGATAGACCAGATGTAGGCATGCCCTGCCTTCTTGTCATTCTCTTCTTCCTTGAATCCTACACATCTTTTCACTGGTCAGCAGGACCCGCGGCAGCCCAAGTCCCACCACTGAATACATGACTTTGGACCTACAGAGGTGGTGGTTTCCAAAGGCAGCATTTTCTTAGAACTCTTGTCTCAAGTTCCCTCTTTGTAGTTCCACTTTGGTGGTAGACGTGTGTGGTTTCTTGCATTTCCTTGCAAGCTCTCACCTATCTAATTGGGCCAAAATTTCAGGAAACCTCTTAGAGATTGCTTTTCCAATCCTCCCACCCCCATTCAGGACTTTCATTTCATCTGCTGCTCCTGGTTCCTATAATAAATCCCTGTGCCCAAAGCATTTAAGTAGCTTTTTTTTTTTTTTTTTTTTTTTTTTTACTAAAATCAAATGTATGCACTTACTAAACCAACTCAACTCTCAGTGCAAACTCTTCATATTTTATAGTCCACAGGGGAATGTCAAAAGAAAACACAGTAGGACAGTTGAGACCTAACCTATTTTTAAAAATTGCACACCAGGTTATTTTGAGTGACCTATGGGGAAAATATACAGAAACCTTCAGGTGTTCCTCTTTTATCCCCAGAAATCAATATTGATATTTTAGCCATGAAACGTTCACCAGATGTTTTGACCTAGAGTCTAAGAATTAAGAGAAGAAAAAAGCTGATTCTGTCTCCTAAAGAATTTTGGTTTACAGGCACTTGGATCTGTCCTAAGATATAAATGCCAAGGTTGATTGAAATGTATAGATGAAGGAATGATTACCATTGCAAATTGTGTTAACCTTCTTACTGCATGGTTGGCCATCACCAAAAGAGTTCAGCATTCCAGATTGCAATCACACATAATATCAGAGAATTAAATCACCCATTACCAACACTTCAAGCAGGCTTAGTCAATGTACACTTAGAATTCTGAGTAAGTTTTGACTGAACAAGAAATGTGCAATCAACTGATAGATTTCAAAGTCTCATGATACTTTTCTTTCCAAACAATCACCAAGCAGTACCCATTAAAATTAGGCAGAACCACAGATGCATATGAAACTATATATATATATAGATAGATAGATAGATAGATAGATAGATATAGATAGATATATCAGTGATTTTCATAAGCTCTATTCAAACGGAGAGTGATCTCTGCATTCCAAAGCCTTTATTAACCCTCAGATTCTCTTTTAAACCCCACATAGAATTATATTTTCCTACACACCACTCTCATTTTACTGTGATTCAATGTCTTCACTCTCTGCTTACACTTAAATTATACCAACTGAATATGAGATATACAGTGATCACAAGAATCTTCTTAGAGGTCACAGACTTGTAACAATCATGCTTAATTGGACTTCACACATGTTTGTTCTGACTGGCATCATCATTATTAATATCAGTTGCTGAAAGTGATATAGACCTTAGATAAATAGTATGGACCTCCCTTCCCCAAGAAAAGGGAAATTTCATCAGTCTTACACCTGTGAAAATATTCTGTTTGGGGACTCGCTAGTAAGTTCAGTAATATTTTTCATTTTAATTCTCATTAAATAAACTTTACTTATAATCTGAAGGTGCTAGAATTCTTCAGGTCTTGGAATACTCCCCCAGTGATTCACCACCTTGGTTCTTCTCAACTCCATGCTCTTCTTGGCATTGCTGCCCCATCTTCCTCTATGCCTACATTGCGTTTTTCACATTTGTTGAGACTCGACTCTCTGCCCCTTGTTTTCTTTTTTTTAACATTTTTTATTTAAATTCAATTAATTAACATATAATGTATTACTGGTTTCAGAGGTAGAGGTCTGTGATTCATCGGTCTTCTATAATTTTCAGTGCTCATTACATCACATGCCCTCCTCAATGTCCATCACCCAGTTACCCATCCCCTCTACCCACCTCCCATCCAGCAACCCTCAGATTGTTTCCTGTGATTGAGAGTCTCTTATGGTTTATCTCCCTCTCTGGTTTTGTTTTGTTTCATTTTTTCCCTCTCTTCCCCTATGATTCTCTGTTTTGTTTCTTAAATTCCTCGTATCAGTGAGATCATATGATGACTGTCTTTCTCTGACTGACTTATTTCGCTTAGCATAATACACATCAGTTCCATCCACATCATTGCAAATGGCAATACTTCATTTTTCATGAATGGATAATATTCCTCTGTGTGTGTGTGTGTGTGTGTGTGTGTGTGTGTGTGTGTGTACACCACTTCTTTATCCATTCACCTGTTGATGGATATCTGGGTTCTTTCCATAGTTTGACTATCGTGGACACTGTTGCTATAAATATTGGGGTTCATGTGCCCCTTCAGATTATTACATTTGTATCTTTGGGGTAAATACCCAGTAGTGCAATTGCTGGGTCATAGGGTACCTCTATTTTCAACTTTCTGAGGAACTTCCATACTGTTTTCCAGAGTGGCTGCAGCAGCTTGCATTCCCATCAATAAGGTAGGAGTGTTCCCCTTTCTTCACATTCTCACCAACATCTGTTGTTTCCTGACTGGTTAATTTTAGCCGACCTGACAGGTGGGAGGTGGTATCCCACTGTGGTTTTGATTAGGATTTCCATGATGCTGAATGATGCTGAGCCCTTTCTCATATGTCGGTTGGCTATTTGGATGTCTTCTTTGCAGAAGTGTCTGTTCATGTCTACTGTCCATTCCTTGACTGGATTATTTGTTCTTTAGGTGTTGAGTTTGATAAGTTCTTTATAGATTTTGGATACTAGCCTTCTATCTGGTGTCATTTGCAATTATCTTCTCCCATTCTGTCCGTTGTCTTTTGGTTTTGTTGACTATTTCCTTTGCTGTGCAGAAGCCTTTTATCTTGATGAAATCCCAACAGTTTATGCTTGTTTTTGTTTATCCTGCCTTTGGAAATGTGTCTAGGAAGAAGTTGCTATAGCTGAAGTCAAAGAAGTTGCTGCATTTGTTATCCTCTAGGATTTTGGTGTATTCCTATCTCACACTGAGGTCTTTCATCCACTTTGAGTTCATTTTTGTGTATTGGTGTAAGGAAATGTTCCAGGTTCACTATTCTACACGTGGCTGTTGAATTTTCCCAATACCATTTGTTGAAGAGACTGTCTTTTTTCCATTGGATATTCTTTCCTGCTTTGTCGAAGATTAGTTGACCTTAGAGTTGAGGGTCCATTTCTGGGCTCTCTATTCTGTTCCATTGATCTACGTGTCTGCTTTCGTGCCAGTACCATACCATCTTGATGATTACAGCTTTGTGATAGAGCTTGAAGTCTGGAATTGTGATGCCACCCATTTTGGTTTTCTTTTTCAACATTCTGTTGGCTATTTGGGGTATTTTCTGGTTCCATACAAATTTTAGGATTATTTGTTCCAGCTGTGTGAAAAAATGGATGGTATTTTGGTAGGGATTGCATTGAATGTGTAGGTTGTTCTAGGTAGCACAGACATTTTAAAAATATTTGTTCTTCCAATCCATGAGCATGGAACATTTTTCCATTTTTTTGTGTCTTCCTCAATTTCTTTCATGGGTATTCTCTAGTTGTCTAAATATAGATCCTTTGCATCTTTGGCTGAGTCCTAGGTATCCTACAGTTTTGGGTGCAGTTGAAAATGGGATAGACTTCTTAATTTCTCTTTCTTCTGTCTCACTGTTAATGTATAGACATCTAGCTTATTTCTGTGCATTTATTTTATATCCTGCCACTTTGCTGAATTCCTATATGAGTTCTAGCAATTTCCACATAGAGTATTATCTCATCTGCAAAGACTGAGAGTTTGACTTATTTGCAGATTTGGAAGGCTTTCATTTCTTTTTGTTGTCTGATTGCTGAGGATAGGACTTCTAATACTATGTTGAACAACAGTGGTAATAGTGAACATCCCTGCCATGTTCCTGACATTAAGGGAAAAGTTCTCAGTTTTTCCCATTGAGAATGCCTCTTGTCTTCTTATTCTATTTTTGTCCTCTAGTTTTAGATGTTTGTGCTTTATGTCTATTCTTTCAGTAGTTATTTTAATATAACTTAATGAATTTAAGGATTATTCAGTTAGCCTCTTCCCAAACCACGCAAAAACTACTGTCTACTACAACTCTACTCACATTCCAACAGGTGATTTTGTAATCAAGTTTTCCTTTTTTAAGTTCTAAGAAGACTTCCTTCTCTTGTCAAAATTTCAAATTATTATTGCTTTACATGGGCATCTTTTTTTAGCTTTAACCACATATTTACCAATATAATTGCGTATAATTTCTTCTTGCATCTCTCCTTCTCATATGGTACTATTTTCTTCTGCCTATACCTTATACTTTCAGAATTTATTTTATTAAAAAGTCTGTTATTTTACCTTATCTCAGCATGTACATTTAGCAACATCTTCTTTCACCCTTGTTCATGAAAGATATATTACTGGGAATAGAATTTTAAGCTCTCTCAGCTCACTGAAGATATTATTCCACTACATATGGCTTTCTCTTAGTTGTTGGCAAAAGGTTTGTTTAATTAATTTCCCATCTTCTGTAGCTTGTCATTCCTCAGAATATTTTAAGATAGCATTTGCTTTTGAATCTTTTATTTATTATATATATGACATTGGGATAGAATTCTGTATCCTTCTTTATGTTATTCTTCCATAATACTTAATCTGCTTTCACATTCAGGCATATGTCAATTATGATTTTTAATTTTAAGAATTTCAGTCTTGAAGAAAAATTGAAAGATCAGTATAATGAAGACCTGAATAATCCTCGTTTCGATTCACAAACTCAACGTCATGCCAGATCTGCTCCATCTCAATCTCCTTCTCCACATACACATAAAAATAGAGCTGTTTTGTCTAACAATGTAAAGTAGATTTGCATGATATTTAGCAAATCTACCTCAAGAATACATGACCACACACCATTACCATACCTGAGGAAAATTAATCTTAAGCAACACACAGCCTACCTTTAAATTTCATCAGTCATATAACATGTTATATTTATTTTTTAATCCATGACACAAAGTTCATACACTACATTGGATGATTATGCCATTCTAGTCTACTCTCCTTTAGAAGTTGATCTGACCTCCCCCCCTATTCTTTCATATTGAATCCTTTGAAATGTCCAGGCCACCTGTTTTGCATTATTCTTTTAAAAATAGAGACACATACCCCATTTTTCTTTTTTTTTTTTTAGGTTTATTTTTAGAGGGGGGAGGGAAAGAGAAAATTGGGAAGTCATAAGTAGATTCCGCACTAGCATGGAGTCCAATGTGCGGATAGATCTCACAACCTGGAGATCATAACCTGAGCAGAAACCAAGAGTTGGACATTCAACTAACTGAGCCACCCAGACACCCCTCTTTCTTCTTTATATCTTGTGTCACTATGGATCCAAGCATTTATTTTTAAAATTCAACATTTTACTCTATATTTTTCTTATTGATGATATATATCCCAAATCAGTTCAATATATCTCCTGTACATCATATCTGTACCTTTCAACCCCTTACCTTATTAATAATCTTTGAGTGCTCCTTTGCTTTCTGGCACGACAATATGTTTCCGACTCACCCTGTACTTTCCTATTTCAGACATGAAATCAGCCACATCTTTAAGATCCTCAGTTTTTAGTGTGTGGTGAATGGTATTTATAAGTCATGATCTGGGTATTAGTTTAACAAAAAGATATCATGGTATCTTTTAACCAAGAGAAAAAATATATAGTTTTATTGACTGATTGATTTGTAATATTTTATTTATTTATTTTTTAAAGATTTCATTTATTGGACACAGAGAGAGAGACAGAAAGAGAGGGAACACAAGCAGGAGGAGTGGGAGAAGAAGAACCAGGCTTCCTGTTGAGCAGAGACCCTGATGTGGGGCTCCATCTCAGGATCCTGGATCATGACCTGAGCTGAAGGCTGATGTTTAATATATTTGGTGCCCCCCAAAACACAGTTTTAGAACACAGAATAGTTACATGGATTCAACATGGAATAATGCATGCTTCTGCTTGAAGAATATATTAAGAGTGTGTGTGTGTATGTGTGTAATGGGGTCATACTAATAGTTTTAAATAAAACCCAACACTACAGTGTTTTTGTACACTATCTTATTCCATGTGTTATCCTCTTTTCCGAACAATATCTATATATTTACTCATTTGATTTTTTTCCTATATAAAGAAATTAGTTACAGAATGACCACACCAATAAAATTACCAACAACAAACCTACTAAAAAAAAAAAAAAAGCTCATATCTGTGTGGTTGTTTTGGACTTCAAAATATATCCAAGCATGTGTTTTATGAATAACATTATGTGAGTGAAGTATTTTAACTAGTTAGCATGTTCATTAGTAAAGTAATTATTCAACTGAAAGTTACTTGAATTTATTACTTTCTTAGTGTGGTAGTTATTATTTTGCTATTCATTTAGGATCATTTATTTCTATTTTATTCAACTGCTCTTTCATCCTTTTAAATTTAATTGCACTTTTGAATGTATAAAATATTTTCATAATTTAAATATCAAATTATATAAAGAGGGGTTTTCAGAAAAATCACACTCCCATTCCTAGGATCTCTCCCCCATTTTCATCCACTCCTCACATGTAGCTATTTCCATTAGTTTTTGTTTAGTTTTCCTTTGTTTCCTTTTGTTCCAAAAGTATTGGCAAATAGGTACAAGAAATCTCTCTTTGGAGAGTCATCTATTTTTAGTTCCTCTCTCAGTCACATAAACATTAACATGCTATAATTATTCTTTATACCAGATATCCTAGAAATCACTTTATATCATTTCATGGAACACTTTATCCTTTTTTGATGGAAAAATAGTATTCCAGTGGGTATTGCACATAAATTATGCGACCAGCACGTTAGGCGGTTTCCAGTATTTAGAAGTTACAATTCATGCTGGAATTCAAAACATTGGGTATACATTGCTTTTAGATGTGGAGAACTATCTTCAAGGTAAACTCCCTGACACAGGGTTGTTGGAGTCAAGTAGTTTGGGTAGGTATTTCCATTTACATAATTTTTGTATTTGATTTTCATATCTATGCAACTATATTTCAAGTCCTAATTCTTTTATTGACAGCTGCCACAAACTACTTAACTTTTGTTGAATACATTAAGAATTATCTTTATCCCTCAGAGTGGAGTATAACTGAATATAACACTAATAATTCAGTCTAAATTTGAGTAGAGCTATACTTGCCATTCCTTCACATATTGGACCAGTTATCCTAATCATGATTATACTGGACTGTTTTTGCCACATGTATCTCCTATCACACTAGTAACAGTTATTTTGCACTTACAGTTATTTTAAATACCTAAACATTTTTCACACTTGCATGTTCACAAACTTTTAAGATGGCATTTTTTTGATTCAAACAAGAGTCTCTTCTCACTTCTCTTTGTTTTAAATGTCATCTAAAAAATTAGATACTTCATGTCGCCTTGTGAAAACGGTATGGTCGTCGTTCTGTCAGCCAACATATTATCAATCCTTTCCAGCTTTGAGTCAGTGACAAATCTGATTAAATTGTTTTATATCATTATCGAAGACACTGCTAAATGTAGTCACTGAATCACTGAGGACACTAACCCTCAACGAACTTCTCTTTAAACATTAAACAACTCTTTCAAAGATACATGTATCCAGTTTTGAATCTTTAAGTCTTCTACATGCATTTCCTTCATGATCATAATGATATCACGGTATCTGGATTATTATGTCTCTCTTATTGCACTGGTTTATCCAGCTAATAACTGTGGCACAATAGGGAAGATGAATCTTGTGTCAAGATAATATTTGTGTTCTCAAAAAAAAAATTTAAAAAAAGACATTCTAACAGATATCTTTTCATTTGTTAGATGAATGTTATATATTGGTATTTACATTTACTACATGTCAGCTATCTACTAGTATCTCACACTTGGCTGAGGTCATACAACTAAGGACACCCAACTATGGATGAAGGAAATTATTTATGTGAAGTACACAGGTGCTAAATGGCAGTGTGGGCAAATGGGCTTCAGTTTCACACGGTTCTGAATTGTAATGCGCTGTATACAGGAGTTCAGGTGCTCACATAGACTGTGGGCAAATATTTGTGCTTCTAATCCTACTAAACTGAGTTTCCTTGACAAAACTTTTACTTTTTGTAGGGATTGTTTCTGAGAGTTTGACAAAAAACTAGTGAGACAATTAAGATGGTATTTTTGAGACTATTATCTCACCATGAATTAGTCAAGGAAGGGAAATATCAGAAAGAAAAAAAAAGGATGAAAAGACATTCCTAGCTTCTGAGAACCAAACACTTTGCTTTGAAAAATTTACTTAAGTTAATTTAACAAAAAGGTAAGGAATAAGCCTTTTAAAAGTGTGAGAGCCCAAGAAAGAATAATCCATTATATTGTCTTTCCTTGAACTTTCTTCTCCAGGATCTTAAAGTCCTTTAGAAAAACACATATGAAAGACAGATATTTAATAAAGGAAAAACTTAACTTCAAAGAACCTTTGAAGGAGGCATTACCATAACTAATTTACAGGCCTAACATCTATACAAGGGAAAGCTTCAAGATCTAAAAGGTCACAGTGTACTAGGAAACCAAAGGTGTTGAGTACGTGATCTCATTTTTCTTCCACTCTTTTGCTACCCTCAATTCAATGCATGAACAGCTAAGTTCTAAAACTTTTTTTTTTTCCCCAGAAAAATATTTCATCAAACCCTGACTCCTATAAAATGTTCTGTCAACCTGAAAGGTGATAGGCCATTTTGGGAAATCCTGCCATGATGCACATTTCACATATTAAAGGCTCTGGGAAACTTTATGGAAAGAGAACTCTGTTCCTCAGATTCAAAGATCCTAAACCAAGTTGTTTGTTTGTTTTTCTCTCACAACACGGAGAAATAAGCTCCCACTTAGGGAAATACTGTTCTGACAATTCCTTCCACTCATCCCTATCTGTTCTCATTTCCCATCTTCCCTCAGGCCCTCACCCCACCGTACACCCTGCACGTCGCCATTTCCACCAAGTGGGAGACAGTCGTCCCATAAATTGTGAGCTTTGTTAGGGCAGAGGCCCTGTCCCTCGTCCTCATGGTGACATCCCCAGAGTCTACACAATGACAGATGCACATTAAGACTTCAGTAAGTATATGGAATAAAGAAATATTTGATAAGCTTGTTAAATGAATATGAGGGAATGAATAAAAAACTAACATCAATCAGAAGTTCACATGTATATCCAAATAAAGGCATTTCAATAGTCCCCTGCAATACATGATTGGATACACTTGTATCTCTCATTAAGCCTCCCAATGTATGGAAATTCACTTATAAACAAAATGTACTCAACGATGTGAATTTTTGAGTTGCTAAAGCAAGGATTGGCAAACTTCTTCTAGAGAGGGTCAGATAGTAAATATTTTAGGCTGTGCCGGCCATAGGATGTCTTCTTCAACTACTCAGCCCTGCCATTACACTGCAAAAATAGCCATAGAGGATAGCAATAAATAAACAGGTGTGGCTATGTTCCAGAAAAACGTTATTTATTCAAGCAGGCAGAGGTGATCAATACCATTAGTCACCTACTAAAATGTCCAAATCAAAAAAAAAAAAAAAAAAAAAAAAAAAAAAAAAAAAAAAAGATGGTAAGTCTTGGCAAGAGTGTGGAGAAATTAGAACCCTCCTACATTGCTGGTAATGTAAAATGGTACTAATACTTTGGAAGACAGTCTGGCAGTTTCTCCAAAGGTTAAACAGAGACTTACCATTTGACCCAGTAATCCCACTTGTAGGTGCAATACTACCAAAGAGAAATGAAAATGTATCTGAAACAAACAAACATATCAAGACAACTGTACGAACGGCAGCAGCATTCATGGTCAAAAGTGGAAACAATCCGAATTTCCATGAACTAAATAAATGATGGATAAATAAAAGGTTGTAGGTCCATGTCAAGGAGAACTATTAGGGATTAAAAAAGATATATAGTATTGATACCTGCTACAACTCAGATAAGCCTCAAAAACAGTCTGCTAAGTGAAAAAACCAGGCACAAAGGGCCACATATTGTACAATGCCATTTATATACCATTTATATTCATTTATATGAAATGTACAGGATAGGCAAAGATGAGAGACAAGGTAGATAAGCGTAGTCTAGGGCTGGGGGGCTGGGTGAGGGGTGGATGGTGGAGAGAATGGGCAGTGATTGCTAATGTATTCTAGCTTTCTTTCGGGGGGCGTGATGAAAATGTTCCATAATTAGATTATGGTGATACATGCATACGTCTATAAATAGACTAAAAACAACTCATGTATACTTTGAGCGAACTTTACGGCACACCAATTATATCTGATAAAGCTGTTAGAAAACCAGCAAAAACAATTTTAAGTGGCAGAGTGTTTCCAATCCCGATGCTAACTGATTCATAAGGCTTCTTTTTACTAGAGAAATAACTGAATTTGCCAAAACCTGAGTTATACATCATCTTTTAGAACTCAAGCATTTTACACGAATGTATCCCTACACAGACACAGATGCAGATGTAAAGCTTTTGGCCCATATTTCAGATGAACCGTGGGTATGAGTTCAGAAGGATATCTGAATACAAGTAAACACGTCCCTCCCCTTGACAATGCAGAAACTGGTGCAACTCTATCAGCCTGAATTAGCCACTGCCTCTGATAGTCATTATATGCTTTCTTCCTTAAGTCCTTCCTTGATTGATCTCTAGATTCTAAAAGTGAAGGACTGTGACTTACTGGCTCCCTGATGGTAGTCTCTAGAGCTCTGGTACTTTTCAGAAATTTCATTCCTAATTAATGAACACTAAAACCATGGGAGTAAAAAGTCTGTAAGATTTAGAATTAGAAAGGCCCAACTTTAAAACTTCTAGGACCATCATCTAGGGCATGCAGCTGGTCCAAGCAGAGAAAATGGGAGAATAAAATCTTCCCATACACTTCACAGAATACATACAAGAACTGTGTAAACTCTAAAAAAGTGGTACATAAATACCCAACATAATGATTATTATGACTATTTAAGGTAGATGTGCCTTTGACCATTTATCTTTGTGTTTTTAAGGTTAATTTTCACGGAATCTGGGAGCAAGAGGTGTGAATATAGACACACATAATAAAGTAAATTCATTAAAGTATATTATAGACTCTCCTGCATGTGGCTGGAAAATCTAATTACATGGAAAAATTCAGTTATGTTAGACTCTAGATGGTTAGATAGATGGTGAGCTGCTAAAGGCTGGTGTTCCAGCTCAGCCATCTTTGTAACTGCACTGCTAGAACAATGCTCGGCATCTGGTTGACGCTTCAGGAACATTCCCTGTGTTGAAAGGTTTGCTCTTTCATATTATTAAAGTAAGTGCATTTTTGGTTTAAAAAGCATGACATAGATTGTATGCATACTAATTTAAAAACATGAAAAATAAGAACATGTCACTGATTCATAAAGGTATATTCAATCAGAAATGACAAAATTGGCTATACTGGACCCTATCAAATAAATAAAAATAATTTTATAAACTTTCAAATTGATGCAATGCTTTAGAGATATAAGAGTAAGAATCCTTAAGAGACTCAAGCCCTAAAGTAACAAGGTCTTAATCTGGAGATCATGAACCCAATGATAAACTACACAGGTTGTTAGCCCTGAAATTATACACAAATATGTTTATTTATGTGCTTATTTGCATTGTTCGAGGTCTGTGGTTTGATCAGATTCTCAAAGTGGCCTGTGGCTACCCACGTGTTAAGAATAATTTTACCAAGGATGCCAGGGTGGTGCAGTCATTTAGAATCAGCCTTTGGCTCCGGTAATGATCCCAGGTTCTCAGGATCCCAGGGTCCTAGGATCCAGCCCTGCATTGGGCAATCTACTCAGCGGGGAGCCTGCTTCTCCCTCTCCCTCTCCCCTGCCCTGCACTCCACTTCTGTTCTCTTCTGCTTGCTCTGTTCTGTCACTCTCTCAAATAAATAAAAACAAAATCTTAAAAAAAAATCATTTTACCAAACTTTTACAACCTCACCAACAAGATACAAGATACAAGAACAAAGATACAATATAGTTGGAGTTTAGGGGACTCATCTTAGCCAATTCTGATACAAATTGCAACAAAGAGACTAAATCCTAGGAAGTGACTCATTACACACTGACTGGATAATAACAGACCATGCTATATCCCACATAAAAAGAATAAATTCTTATACTTAACAACCACTGGGCAATATTTTTGCCTATAGTGAAAATGGATTTCTTTCAAATGAAAATGGATTTTTGATCAAATAGATGATCAATAGGATATATTTGTAGTCAGCTAGTCTAGAATGACTTAGGTGAAGGACTCAGGAAAGGACTGATTTGTTATCCTGACACTCAGTGACACGTGTCTATAACTGTTTTTTAAAGCCCTGGGCACCAATTTAACAGAATGCATGACTGGTTCATCTACTGGGCTCTCCTTTGTGATTTGTCTTTGAAAATGCTGACAATCTCTTTTAAACCAGCATTTCCCAGAAACTATTTATACCTGCTCCAGGCAATGCTAATATGTGTAATGAAGAACACATTTAACATTTCCTAAATATAATTGTCTTTGGGATCTTTGAGAGGCAGTTATTTTTGTATGATACTCTGAAAACACCGCTTTAACTCAAACTTGAGGAATATAAAATTATTCATAGATTATCCACAAAAGTTTAATTAATTTGGCCTTAGTAGAGAGAAGGAAAAAAATACAATGGCAGTCTTTTTAATGCAAAAATTAAAATAAACAATAACAACAACAAAAAATACCTCTACCATTAAAAAAAAAACAAAACACTCATTCTCAGCAGCATTGGTTTTCTTTGACAATGACCCCCCCCCCCGAATGAGGTTTAAATAGTAGAAAGGAAAATATTCCAAAACAAAGAGAACACAGTTGATTTTCTTCTAAAGAGGGTCCAGGTCATGCCTCTAGTTGTATTTAAAAAAATGAGAAAAATGTTCATGCATGCTCAAGAGCCAGTTTAGAGAGAAAAATATGAGTCAATTGATCTCTAGAGTTAACCAAGGGGCTGCAAGTAGATGGCACTCCATATGATACTATCAGTTCACTTTAGAAACCATTTTCTCAGGAATAAATACTCAGAATTATTTCTTCCATTTTTAAATCTACATTATAGACTTTACATTATGGAATTCCAATATTGAACTACTCCTTACATTTTAAAAATCCTCCTTACACGATCCATGAAACTTACAACCTATAGAAATAAAACTAAAGTCAAGGAAAAAACAATCTACTTCTTAAAAAAACTGGGGGTGGGGGGAGCTCATCTTTCCTTTTTTCCTATTTGGATATGCTCCCTGTCAAATGTATTTGTTGGCTATTTATTATTAAAGAAAAGCATTGGGTATTTATTATTAAAGAAAAGTAAAACACCATGCATTTGAAGATTACTAGCTAGAAATAATTACTATAATTTAAAATGTAATACTTTGTAATAGAAGGGTAATTGCAGTATTTATGCTTATTTTTACTTCTTCTGAACACTGGCATTTAAGATCAAAAGATGCCCAAAATAAAAATTGTTGGAAATGGTATCTAAAATAGTTTAGAAGTCAATTGTCATTCTGTGATCCAAAAAGAGATGTCTGAGCATTACAATTCTCTGCATCTTTCTTCTGTATTTGGTGTTTGGACCCCAAAACTGGAAGTAAGTACAAAAAGATTTCATGAGATGCATCATACATCACTCATTGTCAACATTTCTCTACCCCTGGATGATAACCACATCATTTTGAAAGATAAAGGGTAAATTATGTTTTCAGAATGGGCTGCAAGTCTCTGGAGAGATTTAAGATTTAGGTTGTTTGAAAATATTTCCTCCTATAAGAAAGATGTTCATAAAATAGCTTGACCATACATTCCAATTTATGCCTGCTACACTGATATAATTATGAGAGTTTTCCTTATTCTCAGAAACTGACCTGACTTGGACAAAAATTATATGGCCATTCTACCCTAATACTGTATTTCTCATGAAAATTATTGAAGTAACTGAGCAAAGATCTGATTAGGATAGAAGGTTCTGGGAAAGAAGAAATACTGATCTTCCTGACATATGAAGAAATGCAAATTTCAAAAAGGCATACTCTTAAGCAAATGGATAGAGGATTACAACTCTCTAAGCAGTCCAAGAGTATCAACTCCAACAGAAGAGTTAATATAGACAGGAAAGAATTATGGTTTCTTCATAAAAAAAATATGACAGGCTTTCTGTCTAGTTGTTAGTGTTTCGTGGGTTTGATTTCTAAGCATAGCATATTATCTTTGCTTTGTGTTAGTCTTCTAGGTGACCATATATGATTTTTTATAATACACAAAGAGTGAAAAACTCATGTTCTATAAATCCTACTCCACACTTCCAGTGGGGGAAACAAAAAGCTGGTAGCTCTAGGCTTCTGAACCTGGACAATCTTGTCTCTTTAAACTAAAACTTCACCATAGTTGCTATGACTTAAGCAGAACATTGTTCTTCTGAACATAAAACATGTGTGGGTGTGTGTACAGAAAGAGAAGAGATAAAATGGAAAGGCAGGCTAGTTTAGCACACAGTGGGTGATGAGATGTCAAGTTCGAACCTGGACAAGCACACTGCTCGGGCAGTAAGGTTTGTTTTCTGAAGGACAGCGATACAGATCCATGGCAGTGAGCAAAGAAGTCAGAGACAAGAATGTCCGTTAGTAGTGCAGCAGTGCCGGAACATTCCAACACGCTATATGCAACAGGAAGGGATTTCTGACCTCGCAGAATAAATCTCCCTTCGTGATTCATATTTATTAAGAGTATGGTTTCAGCTATGGAGCAAATTTCAACATCCTTTCCGAAGTTTTAAAATGACTCATTCATCTAGTCAATCAAATAGTAACCGATTCTCAGGTGTTCCCTCCATCTGTTGTCGGAAAACAAAGTTAGAGCAAAGTCTCATCTCCAGTGAGTTCTGAAGAAAGCAGAATACTAAATACTGAACTCAGTAAATGATAGCAGGTGTTGCCATAGAAGTTCACAGAGAGTAAAGCAAGGGCGCTGTTCATAGAAAAAGGCTGTTCTATGCCTGGGTTAGAGAAAGGCTCACTGTCTGAGTGCATCTCGACTGATCCTGAAAAGAAGAGCAGGTGACTAGAAGAGCAAAGGGTTACACAGAGGAATCAGCAGGGGGAATGGCAGGAGTGTTAGAAATAGCTGGGCCTATTCAGAAAGTGATGGGTGAGTCTACACTTGAGTATTGATCTTTTATGAAAAGGATGAGAGAACTCTCAGGAGACAGGAAGCACAGACAATGCCATACCAAAGATGGACTTTTTTTTTTTATGATTACAGATAATGGGGGCACATGAAGAATTTTAAGCAGGGAACTAATATGTCCAGACCTGAATTTTAGAACTATAAATGGTATGAACAACTGAAAAATAAGTGAGCAGGTTGCAATGCAGATATTTCATCTAGACTTGGGAACACTAGTCCTTGTAGGTGGTATCGGAGCTAAAGTTTAGTTCAAAGAATGAACAGGAGCTAACCCGACAAAGAAGTCCTTACACAGAGAAGGATGGATACGAGACATGCAGAAATATGAGACATCATAATGTAGCATAAAGGTCGCGATAGGACATTGTGAGAAATGGGACCGCAAGAAGAGGTACACCGCAGATGGAGAAGAAAATAGAATTCCACAAAGAATTTACGTCTCCCTCTCCCTATTGATGGCATGCAATTCGGGGCCACCAAGGCATACAACTCAGGGAGGACTGTTTATATCACAGTCAAAGTGAATGACAACCTGGGACGTTTTGCGGTGCACAGCTGTCCACAGGAGTCCTAGAAAGTTTTAAGCACTGAAGTCACACAATCACATTTCTGTGTTTGATAAATGAGTAGCTCTGGCTGCACAGTGAATAGTGGATCTACAGGAAGAAAAATCAGAGCCTAGAGTGCCTGGTATGACCAGCGGTAGTGGACAGAGAAATATTTCAGGGAGAATTTCTTATAGTAAGTGAAACCAACAGATGTGCCCACTTGTCCATTCCTCAGGACCGATGAAGTTGCTCTTTTTATTGTCAATAATGCTCTTTCTCCACCTCCCCAATAATTCCCTGGTTTCCTCATTCATGACCCTAAGTATCACCTCCAAAGATAATAATTTTATGGCTTCTGACAGCCTCAGTGGTAATTTACAACAAAGACATTTCACTTAAGTGATACATTTCACTTAATGTACATTCAGATAAAATGTTAACCGCAGGGGCACCTGGGTGGCTCAGTTGGTTAAGCGACTGCCTTCGGCTCAGGGCATGATCCCGGAGACCCGGGATCCAGCCCCACATCGGGCTCCCTGCGCGGCGGGAGGCCTGCTTCTCCCTCTCTCACTCCCCCTGCTTGTGTTCCCTCAAAGAGAAACACAGCCAGAGAGGGAACACAAGCAGGGGGAGTGAGAGTGGGAGAAGCAGGCCTCCCGCCGCGCAGGGAGCCCGATGTGGGGCTCGATCCTGGGTCTCCGGGATCATGCCCTGAGCCGAAGGCAGTCGCTTAACCAACTGAGCCACCCAGGTGCCCCTAAATAAATAAAATCTTAAAAAAAAAAATGTTAACCACAGTTCATTCTATCTACTGACTGTTTTATGTTTTCTTCAAAACACTCATCCTTAGTAAAAAACATGTTTATTTCTTTACAGATTTATTGCCCACCTCAATCCGACTCCTCAACAAGCATATAAGCCTCATGAAAGCAGTACTTAGTCATGTCTATAATTATATCCCAGCATTTGGAAAAATTCCTAATATACAAATATTTAAAAATATGGATATAGGGAATTTAATCTGTGTATATAAGATACTTGCATGGTATACTATGGTAAACATTTGGTTTTGCTCTCCGGTGTTATGCACTATATCTATCACGACTGTATTAAACACAGATGCAAATAAATGTTAGACATTTAAAAAATGAACGAATGAAGATTGGATAATGAAGTTTAATATTGGGGGCAAATGAAAAAGTGGGAGTCAATCAGGATTTCTGGGTTCTAGTGTAGGTGACCTATAAGAACAGGTTTATGGAAATACAATTTATATACATAAACTTTTAGATCAAGTTTATGTACATTTATGTAATAAACTTCTTAGATCAAGTTTATGTACATCAAACTTTTAACGGTGGTATCCAGCTGACTGCTGGTTATAATAGACTAAAATTCTGAAGCAGACTGGACTGGAGTCAGTAGCATGGGATGGTGGCTGAACATGGGCAGTTGCCCAAGGAGAACATGTAGTATAAAAATAAGACGCTTGAAAATACCAATGTTGTTTGGAAAGGCAGAAGAAAAGTCTCTAAAGGAGGCAGAACTATCAGAGGGATAAGAGGCCAGGCAAAATGATGTAGTTATCTGGGAAGCCAAGAGAATAGTGTGGTCCAGAGAAAGGTGGTGGCCAACTTTGTCAAATGCTACAAAGAGAGACAATAAGAAAAAAAGAAAAGAAAAGAAACATAACCTATAGTAACACTACAATTTGTGACACACACACACACGTATAGGTATATGCATATTTGTAGATGAATAACTGCTGATTTAACACTAGGAAAGGTCTTGTTGTTGTTTGTTTGTTTCAAGACTGAAAGATATTTGTGCTGATCAGAATGTCTATATTTCTACTTCAGTTAGAGCAGAGACACTGAAGAGGTAAATCTGGTCCTTTATCTACCTGCTGCCTAACCAAAGTCATCATGCTTAGTTCACTATTACTCAGGAAATAAATGGGAAAATGAAAAAAAAAAAAAAAACAGTTCCTAACACATAGATTTATGAGAATAAAATGAGGTAATACACAGATAACGTACTTAGCACACGATTACAACACAATGGATATTTGTTTTAGGTGCAGAATAGTATTTTCAGGATCACCATTGTTCATTTCTATTCCCTAGGATAACACACCATGTTGCCTAAAATATAAGCTTCAAACCTTTCTTATCACAACTAGTATGAAATAATGCTGGGTATCCTAGTTTGGGATCCCAAAGCGGGTTTATAGAGTTTAAACAAATGAAATTACTTTTTTATTTCATCTAAATCACAACTCATCAAATCTAAGCAAGTCTGAATAATTTAGAATTGCTAATAATTTCACAGGTCTTATATCAGAAAGGAGAAATCTCTACTTTTTGAAATGGTCAGTTTAATAACTCAGACTAATCCTGTATGTCTCTAACCTCTATTTAATTAGTACTCACAACATTACTTTTCCAAAATGTATTATCAAGCTCAATTCCCTAATATAATTTCCATTCCAGTGGGAGTTCAGGATGAAATTCCAAGTTCCATGTTAAATTGTTAACTCTTCCTTGGTCCAAAATATTAGGTTTGGCATTTCTTTCTTTTTTCTTTTTCTTTTTTCTTTTTAAAGATTTTGTTTATTTGACAGAGAGAAACACAGCAGGGGGGAGTGGAGGAGGGAACACAAGCAGGGGGGAGTGGAAGAGGGAGAAGCAGGCTCCTCACAGAGCTAGGAGACTAATGCCACCCAGATGCCCCTGGCATTACTTTCTTAATCCCTATAAATTTCAATGAACTTTGATATTTTATTTTGAATTTAAAATATGTTGTTCCACCCTTTCTCTTTAACGAGTATCCTCTTGCGTGTGTTTCTTTTCTCATAGATAACTGCAGCACTGGAGAATATGCTGTGACCTTATGATCAGAAGTTGTATTTGCCTAGCCTGTGGAGTCAAGTCTGATGCAGCCCATGACTCCAGGCCACTCTAGGATTTATAATCCATCCATCAAATGAGATAAAACAACATTCTTTCTAATCTTTCCAAAACATGTGCCTCTATTTTAAAGGCAAAATAATCTGAATTTGTTTTAGAAAAACTGCACGCAATTATCAGCAATAGCCAAACTATGGAGAGAGCCTAAATGTCC
>PITA01011948.1:47961-64481 GCA_004023965.1 Spilogale gracilis
CACACACACACCACAATGGACTATTCCTGAGCCATCAGAAAGAATGGAATTTTGCCATTTGCAACAATGTGGATGGAGCTACAGGTATGATGCTGAGTAAGATAAGTCAGTTAGAGAAAGAAAAATACCATGTGATCTCACTCACAAGTGGAATTTAAGAAATAAAATGGATGAATATACAGGAGGGGTAAAATAGAGAGAGGGAAACAAATCATGAGACTCTTAACTATAGAGAACAAACTGGAAGTTTATGGAAGGAGATGGGTGGGGGATAAGCTGGATAGGTGATTGGCATTAAGGAGAACCCTTGTGATGAACACTGGGAGTTGTTCTATCTAAGTTACGAATCACTGAATTCTACTCCAGAAACCAATAATGCACAGTATGTTAACTACCTAGAATTTTAATTAATTAATTAATTAATTAATATTTAAAAAGTACATATATATATATGTGTGTGCACATCTTTAAACTGACTGAATTTATATATAATATTATATATTGACCAGAAAATTTTCAGGTATAAAAGAAATACAACCAGCTTTATGACTACTGTCTAATTAGTAAATATTTATTTACTTTTGCATTTCTTTCTTGGTAGGCTTTATAAATATTAATATTTGCAAAGATTTTTGAATTTGGCTTATTTTTTTTTTTACAGGGGAGAGAAAAAGTTTAAGTTCTTTTTTTTTTTTTTAAGATTTTATTTATTTGACAGAGAGAAACAAAGCGAGAGAAGGAACACAAGCAGGGGGAGTTAGAGACGGAGAAGCAGGCTTCCCGCCGAGCAGGGAGCCCGATGTTGGGGCTCGACCCCAGGTCTCCAGGATCATGACCTGAGCCAAAGGCAGTCGCTTAACCAACTGAGCCACCCAGGCACCCCTAAAAAGTTTAAATTCTTATTCTCATTTTTTGTCTTTGTTTAACCTCAGAGTTATTTAATTTTTACTTTTTTCCCCCTGATCCTGACATGTTTTCAATTGCTCTTTTAAAATTTATTCCTATTTTTTCCCAGCCATTTATAGGGTTAATTTCTCCAACTTAGTCGCTCTCAGCCATTTAAAAAAATTTTTTACAGATCCAAGAGATTATCACTTCCTTTCAGAACCAGTGATAATTCTGCAAGTATCCATCTATAGAAGAGAAAAAGAATATAACAAGCCAAGAAGAGGGAACAATATCATCTGAATTTAATAGAAGAAGGATGTGTTCTTTTAAAAGGCATTCATTCTTAGTATTTCACATTTTGTCTTTTCCCAATTAGATACTATCTAATTAAGAATCCCTGAACACAAAGATTACCCACACTCACAGCTGAACAACACTAAGCACTAACGGCAGAAGAGATGAAGCTACTCAGGGGAGCAAGCCTTCTGTTTGTGATGGCATCTTAGAATCACAGCAGGTATCGTGCAAGTTTCACTGGTTACAGTAACAGCGTAGTTCCGACAAAATACACATTTTTAAATGTGCAAATTTTTCTGACGTGTAATAATTTTAAGTGGAATATTTCTTATTCTCTATGCACATATCACATTTATACATGAAAAAGGAAGTGACAAATTCAGATATAGGGAATTATAGGACTCCTAGTACACACAATAATATAATATTTATTATGCACTCAAACATTTTAAATGTATATGTATCCCGCATTCACTGCTACCCACGTGCAAAATCTCTGTGCTCTCTGTATGGGCATCTGGGAGACCTGCACTCTGGTTGCCAACTGCCTTTAAGCAAGTCAGTTAACCTCTCCAAGACTGAATAACTTCCCCTATAAAATAGAGGGATTCGGAGAGAATTTTAACCAGCAGCCCAGGGTGATTCATGCAGGTGAACTAACTGTGCCTCACTACACTAAGTAGACAGGTGCAAGGAGCATTCACAGCTCCTCTCCATGAACTATCCCACCTAAAAACATCAACAACAGTTTTGAAACACATAAGCTGGGAACTGATCTCCAAAGTTAGACCCAATTATAAAACTGCATAAGAAATAAGTCTGAGACATGATGATAGTAGATATTTCCATTCTCTGCTCTGATCTCTTTGACCCTTACCACCTCGGCGCCAGGCTCAGAATTCTACCTGACAATCCCGTTGTTGTTCTGCCCCGTGATTTCTTCAGTCTCCCTTTAGCAGTCCATAGAGGTGCCTGGTAACTAATGTCCCTGGAGTCACCTTTTTTTTTTTTCAAGATTTTTTTTTAATGTATTTGAAAAAGAGAGAGAGATAGTGAGAGAGCATGAATAGGTGGCAGGTGGAGGGGGAGAGAGAAAGGAGAAGCAGGCTACCTGCTGAGTGGGGAGTCCAACATGGGGCTCAATCCCAGGACCCTGAGATCACGACCTGCGCCCAAGACAGACACTTAACCCACTGAGTCACCCAGGTACCCCGAGAGTCACCTTTAAATCAAGGACTGAGTCCACTCTTGTGTCTCTCGTGGGCAATCATGGTAGTAACTGTGAGGCAGTTTATACCATTCTCCATGACTTCTCAAAAAGGATTAAAGTCTACTTTCTCCAATGCTAACATGCTTGCCAATGTACCGTTGACAATGTACCTATCCTACCCTGTCCCAGTTTCTTACTGGGGCTTCTTAAGCTCATGTCCCAAATAATGTACTTCTCTCAGATCCGTGCCTCAAAGTCTACTCTTGCAGGAATGCAAATGAGACAGTAATGCATTGGCTCTTAATGTTAGAGACTCAGAAAAGGATGTACCTTAGTATTTGGTCAAGCTGTCAGAAAGAGTGTCTCTGATAATGGAGGCTTGTGTCAGGGAACTGAACTGGAAAGGAGAGAGAACACTGGCAGATTGAGCCTGCTCTGTGCATGGGTGCCCTGAAAGCAGATTTTACAGCATGGGAAGGTGGGAATCATATTAGATTAGCATGCTCAAGGCAGTTATCCATAAAGCCCTCATGGACCTTGAGGCACAGAACTGATCTGATGATACAATAACAGAGTTGCTATACACCGAGGACCAAAAGATAATCTATCAGCATATACAAGTCAGAAACCCGTGCCTTCAAATACATCCTGGGTGTTTATTAAGTGCTGGGCCAAGCACTGGAAATTCCTGAGTTTCACTGATGACTATGAGACTCCCATCTGGTCACCTACCAAATTAGAAAACACCATGACAGAAATTTCCAATAAATGAAGAGACTCCCTTTCTATCTACATAGAAATAGCACCCAAGCATCTGGTTTTCCTAGAAATCACTCCAGCCGTAAGTTACAGAAACAAACCACTAAACACTATGAGAATATAATTCCTTCAGCACTTGGCTAAATATACTCTATCTCAGCAGCAAAGGATGAAAGTCATGTAACATTCATGGTTACAGTCACCAAAAAAAAGAAACACATTCTTTGCTTTATGCCCCATTTTATACAATTGATTTATCAACTCTGCCTAGTGGTTAGATTATTCTTAAAATTACCAGTTGTGATATTTTTACTGCGATTGAAGGGAAAGTGGTAGAAGCAGTAAAAAAAAGAAAAAAGAAAAAAAAAGATACTCGTGTTCTGCATATTTAATGCATCTAACTGTACTAGGCATACCAATATCTCTACTTTGTAAGTTCATTTAAGCTCACATATATATTTGAAATAAATACCAACACACACAACTTTATAAGAGAAGCACTATTAGATTGACTTCACAGCAAAGGAAACTGAGTCTCAGGACATTAGTAACTTTCCCAGGATCACAGTAACTCTAACATGCAGAAATGAGTTTCCAATCTAGATTTTTCTGCCTGCAAAAGCACATGTTTCCTACTACATTTTGGCAGAAGATATCACCAATTAGAGGTTTCTTTCTCTCTCTCTCTCTCTCTCTCTCTCTCTCTCTCTCTCTCTGTCTCTCTCTCTTTCTTTTTTAAATTTTATTTATTTGACAGAGAGAAACACAGCCAGAGAGGGTACACAAGCAGGGGGAGTGAGAGAGGGAGAAGCAGGCAGGGAGCCCGATGTGGGACTCGATCCTGGGTCTCCAGGATCATGACCTGAGCCGAAGGCAGTCGCTTAAAGAACTGAGCCACCCAGGTGCCCCACCAATTAGAGGTTTCTAATGAGAGCTTGAAAGATATGTGCTACTTAACTATATGTGTGGAAGAAATGTGTAAATGAAATTATGGCTGTAGTGATCACTTTCTAGTGGATTTCACACATAGAAAGATAACTTCAGTGACAACATATCACTAAGTGAGGCCATTTAGCCAAACTGCACTGTAAAATAATCCTGTAAATAGCTAGAAACTCACAAGGATAATCATCACACTAAAATAAAGCAGGGCTATATTCTTTTCTTTTTTTTAATATTTTATTTATTTGACAGAGAGAAACACAGCCAGAGAGGGAACACAAGCAAGGGGAGTGAGAGAGGGAGAAGCAGGCTTCCCGCCAAGCAGGCAGCCGGATGCGGGGCTAGATCCCAGGATTCCAGGGCCATGACCTGAGCTGAACACAGAGACTTAACCAGTGAGCCACCCCGGTACCCCTAGCAGGACTATATTCTAATCAAATACTCTTGATTTCCAGAAAGACATTCAACCTTTGGTCAAGAGGACCAAATCCTGCTAAACCGTCACCAAATGCCAATGGTACTGGATCTTATTTTTGTAAATGAGATTTTGTTTGGAGTGTCTCATGCTTTATTAAAACATTAATTTAGTCATATTAAGAAGATATCAAGGCAAGCACATAGTTAGAAGTTGACTGGAATATAAAACTATGGATTTGAGCTAGACACATGTCCCACCATATCTGTATCTGATGAGGGCCATAGGGAAGTTACATAGGTGGAGATCTTGCTCCTGCCATATTGGAAAAGTACCTCATATACTTAAACGTATTCTGAATGGTTACATTTTTTTTTCCACCATATCACTCAGCAATACTAATGCTGGGTATTTCTCCAAAATAATTGAAATTAGGATCTCAAAGAGATACAAACACTTCCACATTCACTGCAGCACTCACTATTCACGATAGCCAAGATGTGGGGACAACCTGAATATTCACTGATGGGCACATGGATTAAAAAAAATGTGGTACAAACATACAACAGAATATATTGCAGCCTTAATAAAAGACATGACGTTTGCTGTATGTGACAACATGGATGAATCTTGAGGGCATCATGCTAAGTGAAAGAAGCCAGTCACAGAAAGATAAATACTGCATGATTCCACTTATATGTAGTACCTAAAATAGTAAAATTCACAGAATCAGTGGGAGGAATGCCGATTATTGAAGGCTGGAGGGAGAGGGAAATGAGACGTTAGTTATTAATCAATAGGCATAAAGTTTCAGTACTTAAAATGAACATAACAAATCTTCTGAACAATATCTATAGTCAAAAATAACACAGCGCACACTTAAATATATAAAAGGGTAGATTTCGGGACGCATGGGTAGCTCAGTTGGTTAAACGACTGCCTTCAGCTCAGGTCATGATCCCGGAGACCCGGGATCGAGTCCCACATTGGGCTCCCTGTTCGGCGGGAAGCCTGCTTCTCCCTCTCTCACTCCCCCTGCTTGTGTTCCCTCTCAGGCTGTGTTTCTCTCTGTCAAATAAATAAAATTTTTATAAATAAATAAATAAATAAATAAATAAATAAATAAGATAGATCTCATATCATATGTTCTTTTTTCCATGTTAAATGTCCTTAACCATATTACAATAAAAATAATAAAGAAAGGAGGGAAGGGAGGGAGGAAGGAAAAGAACCCAAACAATCATATATCTGGTATCTGTTAAAATACCAAACTGAAAGTAAAGAGACATGTATTCTAGACTTGGTTCAAACTTTACCTCTCCATTCAGCCTTGAGTAATGTTAGAGCTCACAAGAGATCTCAGAGGCCATGAATTTCAGTACTTTCACTGTACAAGTTAAAAAAAAAAAAGGGGTTTTATCCTTAACTAATGAATCATTGAACACTACATCAAAACTAATTATGTACTATACAGTGGCTAACTGAATATAAATGAAAAAAAAAGTCTCCTTATAGTGAAATGATAGACTCAAGGCACTAGAGGCAACCCCTCTAATAAGTAGCCAGGCAAGTAATAGGGGCCTTCTGACTCCAAGCACAGTGCTTTTGAGAGGTTATGGGCTGCCCTCCTCCCGCACCTCCCAGCTTATGATATGGCCTCAGCAACATGATTCCAAAGTTTGATCCTAAAATTCAGTCCTTCTTTGATATTCCCCTATCTGTAAGCTACAATAGTTGAAGCATGAGAGAAATCTGAGACCATACATATTCATTTGAAAACTTAAAGGAGTTTCACTTGAAGAAAAAAAAAATATGTCAGCTTTGTTTTCAAAGCTGAGAACAGACACTAACTTCTGTTGTCAAAAAGGCTGGGAGGGCCGGAAAAAACAGTTTTAGAATTAGGCTTTTCGCGGAATTGTTGGCAAAGCCGTAATTACTGTGGTGCTAGAGTTGGCTCCCCAAGATGCTGTATTTCATTCCCTTGAAGATATTAATTTACTTTTTGAAATGTTCATTGCTTAGATTAAGATTGGGTTTTTGAAATGTGCTCCCACATAATTTATGCAGGAGAAAAATATGCTCTTTCCCTGAAGTGCAGAATACTAATTTGAAAATGATCTATTTTCTATAATCATTTTACATTTCATTCCCCTACTGAAAAGTTAGGATCTTGGTTATTTTTTTCTCTTTCATTTCCTGCATGAAGGTTTTTTATGCACTACAGTTCAAGAATATTAGTCACACAAACCCAGCTTTTATTAAAATTCTATTTCCTCTTCACTGTGAGAATGTAAGCCATATTGATCTGATGTAACATAGATATGTAGACAAAAAGACCTGAGTCTTAAGATACCAATTTTCAACCATTGTCAAGTGGTTGGATTCATTTCCTGACATGACTAAAAATATCAATGCTCTACTAAGAAGTATGCTTTCTAAAGATACTCATTTTGGTCACTATTGCTTTTTCTTTTTTTCTTTTATCCCTCCATTTCTTGCTCTGAGCTTTTCTTTACCATCCTACTCAGTACTTGAAATGTTACAGGACTCTTCAGGACATGACTACAAAGCCACCAGTTCCCAGCACTCATATCCTCTCTGTACCATGATAGTGGTGCTGGGGAGTCAACAATGAGAATTTAAAGGAGGAATACAGCTGATCCTCAGGTAACTTAAAATACCTTTCAGTGATTAAGATGCTAACCATTTATAAGCCTTTTAGGAAACAATGATCCAAGACATGTAATTTCATTCTCATGGAATGATCCAAAATATATATTATTTTTCAAATACTAAGAACTCTACTCATGTAGCTGTTAGCTGTATTGGAAATGGTTCTGGGATTTACTTCATATTAAGTGTCTGTATGTACATCACACACACACACACACACACACACACACACACACACACACGGGAATGTGCATTGCCTATGGTAGTTAGTCTTTGAGACAGCCCCCATGATCTTTTCCTCCTGGTATTCTTACCCATGTCAAGTCTTCGCACTCTATAAATTTACAGTTGATCTCATCAACTAACAGCATATTGTGAACATAATCTGTGACTTCTGAGACTACTTGTAGAAGACATTTCTCTGCTGTGGGCTCTCTCTGGAATCACTCACTCTATGGAAAGACAGCTGCTACACCATGAGTCTTAAATGGCCAGACCCACATAGGGGACACAGAGGCCTCCCTCTGGTAGTCTGCCTGCATCCAGGTAAGTGAGTCATTCTAGAAGCAGATACTTGGGCACCAATCAACCTTGAGTGACTGTAGCCATGGCTAATATTTTACCTCTAATCTCATGAGAGACCCCACCCACCCAGTTAAGCTACTTCCATATTTCTCATCCACAGAGACTACATGATTTAACAAAATATTTAATATCGTTTTAAGCTACTAAATTGGTGGATCATTGGCCATACAGCAATTTATAACAATTAGGCATTTTCTCAATTTTAGAATTTTATACATTCTCTATTGACTTTCCATGAATAAAGAGGAGGATGTAACTCTCATATATCCATTCTTATCCCCACCAAGAACCACTTATTCCCATCTATCCATTCATTCAGTGTAAGTATAAATTTTAGTAAGTACTTAAAAAAAATTTAGTAAGTAAAATTTTAGTAGTTTCATTATTAATGATTATACAAATATTATCCAGAGCAGAGCCATTATATATTTTTAATGTGAATCAATTTTGATTTCACTAACGTAAGTAATTTTTTCTTTAAAACAGCTTTTTCTTAGTATATAATCCTACGTAATAAAAGCTAATTCATTCTCAAACTCTTCAAATAGATTGCCAATGTCAGAGTTATTCTACCAGAGGGCTTACTTATTATTTATCTACTATTTTATTTTTACTTATTTTTAAGTTGGACAGCTTACCATTCTTTTGATTCTAAATGCCATTCCTGAGAATCTCTTCACTATCACCCTGATAATTCCCTTTTCATGTCTCCTTTGATGGATCCTCTGACCTCTGGGTACCAATCTCATGTCTTCTTCCCTTGTGATTTTCATGCATTTTTCTTCCCCCTGAAACATTATCTAGCACTTTCCTGAGAAAGTTGTTTTGAGATCTTATATATCTGGAAGTGTCTCCATTCTAACATTATTCTATATTGACGAGGTATGAATGTGTACCTTGGGAATAATTTCCCCCTCTGTATTTTGAGGGTACTTCCCAATGTCTTGCAACATGTAACACTGCCACTGAGAAAATCCCTTCTGATATTCCATCCTCTGTATTGCCGCATCTATTAGTTATTTTCTATGTAATTTTAGGACCTTCTCTTTATCTTCTACATTCTGGAGTTTCATAATGTGTCCTTGTGTGAATGTTCCCCAACCCCCATCCATTGTTATTGGTACTCAGTCTAGAAACACATATCCTTAAAATGTAGAAAGTTCTAATTTTTTCTTTAAGTTTATTTATTTATTTGACAGAGAGAAACACAGCCAGAGAGGGAACACAAGCAGGGGGAGTGAGAGAGGGAGAAGCAGGCTTCCCGCCGAGCAGGGAGCCCGATGTGGGACTTGATCCCCGGTCTCTGGGATCATGACCTGAGCCGAAGGCAGACGCTTAACCAACTGAGCCACCCAGGCGCCCCGAAAGTTCTAAAATTTTAAAAAGAGTCTCCTTTCTATTCTCTCTGTACTTTTTCTGGAATTTATACTGACATATATGGATTGGTCTTCTATTTGTTTTAATTTCTCCCTTTTTATTATATATCCAAATCTGTTTTTTTTCCCATATCTTTAATTTCATCTAATAAAATCTGTATTAATTAAAAAATTGTATCCACCAGAGTTACTTGAAATTTCCAATCCTTATTTTTATTCCTTTCCCCAAATATTCCTTAATATAGCATTTTCCCATTAACTAAAGATTTTTTTTTTGAAATTTATTTGTGGATATTAATGATACTCTTTTCTTATAGTCCTCACTCTGTTACTTTCATGTTCTCTTTCTCTAGTTTGCTTATTATTATTTTTTCATGTTGCAAAGTTCTTCACACTATCTGATCATCACTGAATTATTCATTTAAGAAAGAGACACTAAAAGCTGATTGGGAATTCTTTTTTCTAATTAATGTATAATGTATTATTTGTATCAGAGGTACAGGACTGTGAATCATCAGTCTTACACAATTCACAGCACTCATGATAGCACATACCTTCCCCAGTGCCCATCACCCAGCCACCCATCCCTCTGTGGCACCACCTCCCAGAAACCCTCAGTTTGTTTCCTGAGATTAAGAGTCTCTTATGGTTTGTTTCTTATCATATACATAGTTTGAGGAATGATGCCCCTCCTTGTAGAGTGATGAGATGGTCATTTTATTTGGGTTCACTATGTGCCAACATCTGGAATCTTTAATCTTGGACTGTACCATTCTCAGAGAAGAGCATTCCACATTCCCTTATGAGACAGCACAGTTCCTAGGCAGGGTTTCTGGATCTCACCTGGGAAAACGAGCAGGAGATGTCTTATCATTCAGGACTATCGCCCTCTCCCTATTCAGTGAGCTACTGAGCCCTCATATGATTTGCTGTCTTCTAGACCACAAGTGTAAATGTATTTTTATTCTACTATGTTTAATTAGAAGTCCAGGATACTCCATTTTGGGATATCTCTAAGCTTCAGAATAGTTAAAATATGCTGAATTTAAATCTCTGCCTGATTTCCACATGATTTGGGGCTTGTTTCCTGGGTTGCAATATATGATATACTCACGCAGGACACAGCTTTGCTATATTAGTCCCATCAGAGTATCCTCATGTACCATTTATCAGACACTGTGAATGTAGACCATATGAGCTATAGGTTGAACATGTGTTAGTGAATGAAACAGGTGTGATGTGGAGATCACAACCTAATGGGAAAGATACACATTAAAGAAATGAATTGATATTAAGTTGTAACAAATGCTAAAGGATGTAAAAAATAATAGAGTGTAATGAAAGAATTATCTGATTATTTTTTATACACTTCTTCTAAACATGCTACTAAAATGATGAAAATGTTTTTTCAAAAGCCGCATTATGCTACTGACACTATACTACAGGTAAGCAATTAAAGTGTTCATGTGTTTTTTTCATATAGCTCTTAAATAGCCCCTCTCCCTATACATTTGTATAAGTAAATATGTTTGCTTTCATTGGTTTGCTTTTAAAGTGTGAGCTTTTATTCCTTCTGTGAGGAAACCTCTGATTCCCTATACTTTGGGATATATTTGAATTAACTTGTATCATTTTCCAAATATACTGGCCAAGTCTCTCAGAATTATGCCATCTACAAACATGATAAGTATGTCTTCTTTGATATTAGTATCCAAGTTATTGGCAAAATGAAAGATAAAGCTATGAAAGTACTTCATTGGAGCTAACATCATTTCATTAATTGACTTCAGGCTTTAATTTTTCAACTTTTCTATAAAACTTTGGTTTTGCTTCTCACAACTCTTTTTCTTTTCCACTTTTAGAAAATTTGGGATCACAGACTACTTAAGAGTCATCTCAACCGGAGATGGTTAAGGACACACGAGATTGCAGCTGACCAGTTCCCGTGCAGATGAAAGAGGCGAATGAAAAGCTCATTCTTTTTCTTTTTGCCTGACGTGATTTTCACCACTTCCCATCTCCTAAAGTAGAAATGGACAAAAATTTCTGTGGGTCTAAGAACTCTGCCGTAGGCACACTTACACCAGATTCTCGCCAGGCAAACAGAAACCTGCTTGAGAACTAGCCCAGGAAATCAGCACTGGCTGATATTCACATCCTGCGCTTCTAACTCTGACTTTTGTGATATCTTTATAGACATGAATGAATCTAGTCAACAGATGTACCATGTTTCCTCTCTGCCTGAAGGGCATCCCTTCAAAAATCCTAGGCTCATTTGTACTCAAAGTGTTCTGCTATCAGAGATGTTGAGAGTCCTCCAGTCAAGTGTTTATGAACAGTTGTAATCCACTGCTAGATCCAACAACCCACCTCTCCACAGGAGAGGGAGAAAAACAATTCAAAGAAAAGTAATCAGTACTCAGTGACAAGTTACATAGGATGAAGCAGACAAGAAAAAACAGGAACACATTTTGGCTTATCTGTGAAAGCAGTATCACTTGGTTTAGCTTGGTTTTGTCTTCTAGACATCCAGTTCAATTTGAATCTATTATTTTAGATAAAATAGTGTTTGAGATATTAATGAAAACTTAATTTTCTTGGTGGCTTTCAAAAATAAAAAAAAAATGTGTGACAGTGCATACTGAGAAATGTCTAATGATTATGCTTCCCCTGTTGAATCATAAAAGGCACTTTTTTCACTCTTTCAGGAATTAAGTATGCTTCTTAAAATGTCATCAATGCTTAAAAAATAAATTTTATTGAATAACTATTTCTTTTTTTTAATTTTTTTTTAAAGATTTTATTTATTTGACAGAGAGAAACACAGCCAGAGAGGGAACACAAGCAGGGGGAGTGAGAGAGGGAGAAGCAGGCTTCCCGCCGAGCAGGAAGCCCGATGTGGGACTCGATCTCGGGTCTCCAGGATCATGACTTGAGCCAAAGGCAGTCGCCCAACCAACTGAGCCACCCAGGCGCCCCATGAATAACTATTTCTGAGACAATAAAATTTTAATTTTGTGTGTTACCAATAGGAATGTTAATTAAAAATGCTTTAAAGATATTATGTTAGGAATCAGTCTGTATCTTTTTACTAACTTACATGTCAATTTAAATTTTAGCTACAGATCTTCATATTAAAGAGAGACACCATATCATCTAAAAATATACAAAATAGCAAAGGCATTGAATCTTGAAGGCATAAGATCTGGGTTTGAATCTCTGTGTGGCTTTTAATAGGTGTGTAACCTGTCAGAGCTTAGTTGCTGATTCTGCCTGATACATACTCAATTCCATTCAGGGTGCTATTGGGAAGTTAAAAGAGAAGAGGAGCCTAT
This sequence comes from Spilogale gracilis, assembly GCA_004023965.1. Taxonomy (NCBI): domain Eukaryota; kingdom Metazoa; phylum Chordata; class Mammalia; order Carnivora; family Mephitidae; genus Spilogale; species Spilogale gracilis. The sequence goes on from PITA01011948.1 coordinate 60,442, forward strand.
GACATAGTAGGTACTCCAGAAATACTGATTGAATTTGAGTTTAAAAGGCAAGGCAAAAGTTCCTGTTTCTAAAATAATTCACTTGAGTACATTTTACCTCCTTTGATCCCAAGATGGGAATATTCTGAGCTGGAATATATCATGGTTTGACAACTGGTAGGAACTCCTCATCTTTCTCTCCCTTTTCTTTCCTTTCCTTTCCTTTCTTGTCTCTGCAGTTTATTCCAGACTAAAGTAGAGAGAAACCACTGTCAAATGCCAAGTCCTTCACTTAAATTTGAAAGGTAAATATCCTTTTCTCACCATGGACTGAATCAAAATATGAAAAAATGTAGAAATTACACAAAACTGAGAAAATATTTACCAAAAGGAAAAAAAAAAAAAAGGAGAGCCTAGAAAGACTGGGGTTAGAGGTTCTTGATTATCACCAAGCCCTTAATTCAGTTCGGAAGGCTACTCAAGTACTATGTAATCCCATTAAGTCACCAGATTCTGCAAGAATCCAGGTCATTCCTAACTTTCAAGACGAGTGAACAGTCCTCTAGAGACATGGGCTAAATGAATGGCAAATCAAGTAATATATAACCTATTTTCCAGAAGCAAAGAATGACTAAGAGAAAGACCTAGATACAAGATGAAGAATCACAAATCTGCTATAAATTTGATAACATTTGTGAAGATTCTTGGCAAGAAAAATAGGTTTAGGAAATGACAAGTTCCAAATTAGGTATTTTTCAGTAATTTTCAATTATGTACATGCCAACATCAATTTCTATGAAAGCGTTTAGAAAAGAAATAAGCAATGAGATTTTATTCTGGGAGTACGGGGTATGTGGAGAGGACATCATATACAAGCTGTTTTGTTTGTTTCTTGGTCAGTTAGGACTCAGCATGCTCACCTCTGGATATTTAAGAGTGGTATAATTTCAACACTGGAGACCCCCAATTTCTGCTTATGTGTTATGACATTGAAACATGATTCTTCTTTCTTTTTTCTCTTCCTTTCTGCCCTCTTTCCTCCTTTGTTACCTCCTTTTCCATCTACCCTTCTACCTCCCTTTCTATCAATTCCTCCATTTTTGTTTATTCTTCCAGAGTACAAAAGTTAAATGTAGGAAAGTAATATCCCTCTCTGGTTGGGAAACATCAGAGGAGTTCAACAGAAAATTATTCAGGGGCTAATAGATCCTATTTCTCATGCCTTAACAAGTTTGTAGGTACTGAAATATATACTACACAGTTAAATTCTATATTGAGACAAAAACAGAAATGCTTTGTGTTCTAAAAATGGGCCATTAATGAGGATTTCGGTAGATGAGGAAATAGAAATTGAGTTTACTAGAGAAGCAATGGTTTTATTTAAAACTTTATCTTTAACATTCAGGGAGATAGCAATGGGTGATAGAAAAGTTTAAAATTTCGACCTTCATCTCACAAACTGTGTCTAAGTAGAAAAATTATGAAATATAATACATATTTTTTTGTAAAGATTTTATTTATTTATTTGACAGAGAGAAACACAGTTAGAGAGGGGACACAAGCAGAGGGAGTGAGAGAGGGAGAAGCAGGCTTCCCAGAGAGCAGGGAGCCCGATGTGGGGCTCGATCACGGGTCTCCGGGATCATGACCTGAGCTGAAGGCAGTCGCTTAACCAACTGAGGCACCCAGGCACCCCAAAATATAATACATCTTACTCATAGTCTTCTCAACTTCAAAACAAGAGAAAAATATAACTCGTGTGTTTCTTATTAGCTTTAAATGATAAACTATATGGAGTATCTCGGAAATTGATAATGTCCAATGAATGCCTGTTAATCATCTGCCCCCAAAGATAATGATAAAATTCGTTTATTTTATCAAAGTATAGCCATGATCCATCTACTCCTAAAGTTGGTTAGATTGATGATTACTTTTCTTTGTACCATAATCGTCCTCTAACCATCCTCTTATTTTGTTGTGAGATCATGGAAGACTCCAAAGAACTCATCTTTAAGAAGTTATATATATAAAAAAAATTGCAGTGGCTCATGAAGTCATTTACTTAATTATAGCAAGCATTTTAAAACTAAGAAAAAATGCAATAGAAAACATTATAATTCACTGGGTAACTAATGTTTCCTGAACCTTTTATAGTAAGAATGAGAGATGGAATTGGAGATTTCCAAATTGGAGACTTGATAAATAATCTTAACAGTCTTACAAAGGAGTTTTGACAAGCTGGTAGCAAAGAGGTGGTTATTTAATGTTTTTAAAGAATAAATAACATGATACAAAAGTGTAATGGGCAAGAATATTGATACTGACACCCTGAAAGAGAGTGAAATAATAGTTAAGAGACTCTTGAAGATGTAGGGCCATGAAATAAAAAAGGCTTAGATTTAGGTGATGGTATTCAAGGTGAAGGAGGTAGAATAAATCTGAGTGACATTTCATTGAGGGAAAGAGATAGTGCTTGTAAATCATGATAGCAATTACCTTGACAGAACAGAACTACAGTGGCTGACCAGTTCGAGCTCAGAGTGTTGTCATGTTGCACTGAGTGTGCAAGTAGTCTAGGGTGAAAGAGTCCCTCTGGGGTCAGAGAAGAAAGGACAGGTGTGAGAACTGCACATCAGCAGCTTGATATTAAATCAGAAGTTGAGATAGTTTCCTATGAAAGGCTGATGCCAGAAGACTAAAATTTCTGAGGGACATACAGGGAGGGGTAGAAAGTTGACATATTCCAAAAATGGAGTACCAGGCTACCCCTCAAGAAGACAAACTAGAGAATCAGCTGTCATCACCTGTTTTGCATTAAAAAAAAAAAAGGCATCATTTGGAGTTACACAATAGCAATTTGTTTGAAAAGGCATCTACAGATCCTGAAAGACTGCAATGTTTCAAAAGGTACTGTTGTTAAAATAGCTTGAAAAGAGGTTTATTCAGATTATGGTTTGTCCCTTTCTTTGTGTTTTCTCCAACAACCTAAGATACATGTATTACCTCTCTGCTTTTATAAACTGTCTTTATAAATGCATGTTCTTATTCAGCATTCAGTTGCTGATGCACTTTATGTCTTTCTTAAGTAAACTCCTAGGTCTACCTTTAAGTTTGGACAGATAGCTCTGCACTCTGCTTAGAGTCTGGAGACATTGTTGTTTAATAAGTGCCACTTGATAAAAATTATCTCATAAATATTTTACCTTATAGGAAAAAAAAATGAACTTGTGCTTCTACCACCTCTTAGCTAGTGGGCCAAATATGTTCATAGATCTAACTCCTGCGGCAGAAATATCACTGCTCTGAAATGGTTAAGATATACTTTGCACAAAGTGCAGCTTTAAAAATATGCCAGCGTTGCACGTGGTGAGACTGTGCCTTTTCTCCTTTTCTCTGCTCTTAGGCTGACACAGGATTAGCTGTCAGGAAGACCGAAGAAAAATATGGCTGGAGAGAGGCCAATTCTTGCAGCCAAGTTTTGTTAGGTACAAATGTTACAGGTATATGAGCTGACACCCTACTTTACCTGCACCTTCAGGAACTGGGGAGCCTCACCGAGAAAGCTGAGAAAAGAGATCTGTCCTATTTTCTTGGTCACTACCACTGTCAGAGTTGAGACTGCACTCCTTTTTGTGCCTTTTCCAAGTCACAATTTACAGACAATATGGCGCCCCGTCACCAGCCAAAGAAAGTATAAGACAATAACAGGCTGTATCTTGACTGGGAAATGTTGATGCAAATCTAGACTTTATTTTCTCCAGTATTTCCAATATCAGATAGGAAAATTTATATGGATTCATTATTTTTTAAGTAAAAATAACTAGAATATTGACAAGGATAAAAGCAAATATGATTTTCAGTCACTCCAGGTAGAAAAGCCAATGTATCAACTTTCTGGAAGATAATATACCAATGTATACCAAGAACTCGAAAAATAATCATTTCTCTTAAATAATTTACTTTCAAGTTAGTCAATAATAATTACACTTCATGGAAATTACTTCAAGGAAATGACAGCCATATGCCAATTTATGTCTATGTCTATTCACTGCAATATTATT
>PITA01011949.1:0-19447 GCA_004023965.1 Spilogale gracilis
AGGTGCCCATCAACAGATGAATGGATAAAGAAGATGTGGTACATATATACAATGGAGTACTATGCCTCCATCAGAAAGGATGAATATCCAACTTTTGTAGCAACATGGACTGGACTGGAAGAGATTATGCTGAGTGAAATAAGCCAAGAAGAGAAAGTCAAGTATCGCATGGTTTCACTTACTTGCGGTGCATGAGGGGGAAACTGGAGGACAGTGGGAGAAGGAAAGTAAATGGGAACTAGGGTAATCTAGGGAGGGACACGAAACAACAGAGACTTTGGACACAAAAAGAAACTGAGGGACTTGGAGGGAGGGGGGTGGAGGGATGGGAGAGCCTGGTGGTGGGGACTGGGGACCCCTGGAACCTGGGGACACCTAAAGCGTGGAGCACTGGGTGTGGGGAATGGGGAATGAATCTTGGAACACTGGAGAAAAAAAAAAAAATTAGTAACAATAAAAAAAATAATAAAAAAAGAATAAACATTGTTAAAATATCTACGCTGCCCAGAGCAATCTATACTTTCAATGCCATCCCAATCAAAATTCCACCAGCAGTTTTCCAAGTGCTGGAACAAAAAATCCTAAAATTTGTATGGAATCAGAAAAGACCCTGACTGAATAGCTAAGGAAATGTTGAAAAAGAAAAACAAAGCTGGGGGCATCATGTCACCTGATCACAAGCTTTATTACAAAGCTGTGTTCAACAAGAAGGCATGGCACTGGCACAAAAACAGACACATAGACTAATGAAACAGAATAGATAGTCCAGATATGGACCCTCAACTCTATGGTCAAATAATCTTCAACAAAGCAGAAAAAAATATCCAGTGGAAAGCAGTCTCTTCAATAAATGGTGCTGGGACAATTGGACAGCTATGTATAGAAGAACGAAATCCTACCATTCTCTTACACCATGCACAAGGAGAAACTCTGAATGGATGGGAGATCTCGATGTTAGACAGGAATCCATCAAAATCCTGGATGAGAACATAGACAGTGACCTCTTCAACCCTGGCTTCGAAAAGCTACTTGGACTTGTTAAGTCTGAGAATTAGACCTTTGATTATTGGATATATGACTACAATTTAGAGGGTAGGTTGGAGTTGGAGGTAAAAATATGATAGCTCGTAAACCTCTTACTCTTACAGGTAATGATGGGTCTGGGGTTATACCAACATTTATAGAAAAAAGAATGTATTTAAACAGCCTTGATATACATTGAACCATAAATCACTTGATACTTTTACCCTTATTACTGTCTTGGTTATACAACTGAAAACAACCTAAGCATTAAATATAGGAGGGAGAATAAAATGGCAAAGAATGAGAAATCTGAAGTTATTAGAAACTGCTCTGAAATCATTAAAAAAAATTAGAGTTTAAATTAATATTTGCAAAAAGATGCCATTAAGATATAAGTTCAAACACTACAGAGAGAAAATACACACAACTGGATTAAAAAAAAAAAAATCTGGGTTATTGTGGTAGTTCTATTTCTAGGCTAAACTATAGAATGGCATGCAAATGTTAAAATTTTTTACTGTAGGGGCGCCTGGGTGGCTCAGAGAGTTAAACCTCTGCCTTCGGCTCAGGTCATGATCTCAGGGTCCTGAGATGGAGTCCCACATCTGGCTCTCTGCTCAGTGGGGAGTCTGCTTCCCTTCTCTTTCTCTGCCTGCCTCTCTGCCTATTTGTGATCTCCCTCTGTCAACTAAATAAATAAAATCTTAAAAAAAAATTTTTTTTACTGTGTTTTTCTGCACCCTAGTGAATAGATAACACTAAGAATTCCTAAAAACAAACAAGTATACTCTTTAATTTTATATAATTACCATTTAAAATACACCCAAGATGCTCCCTAGTTAAAAGATGCCAAATGTAAACATGTCTGCTAAGTGCCCAAAAAATTATACTTCAATAAATGTAAGATGCTGCCATTAATCAAAGACCCTAACTAATTCTTAGGTAAAACCAAGTATATCAAAGCTCACAAAATTATGGCAGAATAAACAAACAGTCTAGCTATTTATTTACCTTACTAAACTACTGCCTAGTATGGTTTCCAAAGGTGTAGGAATTTGAGAAATGGGGGCAGACATGAAGATTTAGAGCTATAATGCAGCGATTATGTCTGGAACTTTATACACTATTATCAAGACACTGTGGTATGTCTCATTTCCTGCTATACTACCTTAACATGGTCAAGTTAAACAGTGGAAGCTTGCTGAAATCAACCAGAACTTAATACCAGAGCTTCATGTAGAATCTCGTGACAAATATCCTATCATGCCTCACATTCTTACCATCCCTGATTTTTACTACAAAGTACCAAGTTTCACCTACCCTTTTCTACTCTTTAATATTGATTTGTCCCACTAATCTAACTCTACTAAGATCTCTAGAAAAACACTTGTAATACAGGTTGTCCCTAATCTTCAACTATTTTGTATAATAGTTCCCCAATCTCTTAGCTTTCACTGAAATCTGGATTACTCCAAAAGACACTGTGTATCTTATTTCCCTTTTCTGTGAACTTTTTCATAGACAACTAAAACCCGTAAGTCCACTATTACTATTCTAATTCCTTGTATTTAAAACTATGTCCATCTAAACAAAATAAAACATAATACAAACACAACTTATACTTTCAAAGTCATGTTATCTACCTGAATACCTTTCCCCTCTCTTCTGGTAAATTATACCCATTATAAGACTCCACTTTGCCCCTGGGCATACTGACTTCAACATCTATGTTCATCTTAACACTTTTCCCCTCTCACTCAAAATACCTGACTCTCTTCAAAAAGCTTCACCTCCTCTCTATGTCAGCCAATTACTACTGTAGGCATATTAAAGACCCAACCCTTGACCATCATCATCTATACCTTCTAAAAATTTCATTTATACTGAACTATTTCTTTGACCTCTCTGGCTCTTTATAACCTACCCAATTATGGAGCATCACCAGTGACATACATCCAACTACTTCAGTGTTAAAAACCTATACACATGCTATTAGTAGTTCTGTCCTATCTGCTCTGCTAACACCTAACCTTGAAATACCATGCCTCTTTTCTGGCTATTAAAGAAGCCTTTAAATTCCAAGTATGATAAGTTTCCTAACTTCAAATGGCCACTCTGTAGCATGAGACTCAATAATATTTGGTCTACTTCACCCATACCCCCCAGACACTTTCCAAGTTTTCACAGTCTCCTCAAGTTCCCTAATCAAACTCTTGTGTTCCACAAAGTACTATTAAAACCTATTTCTTAAAAAGTTACATGGTTACAAAGCTACAATTACAAAATAACTTCATTAGGATGGCAACTATCAAAAACAGATAATTACAAGTACTGATGAGAATGTGGAAAAATTATAACCCTTGGCTGGAATGTGAAATGGTAGTTGCTGTGGAAAGCAGTATGGAGGTTCTTTAAAAAATTAAAAAAAGAATTACAACATGATCCAGCAATCCCACTTGTGGGTACATACCCAAAAAAACTGAAAGCAGGGTCTCAAAGAGATACTTGTACAGCCATGTTCATGCACTATTATTCATGAGAGCAAAAACATGAAAGTAACCCAAGTGTCCATCAATGGATGAAAGGATAAACAAGATGACACACACACACACACACACACACACACACACACACACACACACACAAATATTATTCCGCAATAAAAAGGAAGAAAATTCTGACATATGCAACCATGTGGATGAACCTCGAGGACATTATGCTATGAAATAAGCCACTAAAAAAGATAAAAAGGATTGCATTTATATGAGATAGAGTAGTCAAAATCACAGACCTAGAAAGCAGAATGATGGTTGTCAGAAGACGGAGAGGAGGAGGTATTGGGAGTTATTGTTTACAGGATATATAGTTTCAGTATTTCAAGATGAAGAGTTGTTAGAGACAATGGTGGCAATGGCTACACAACAATATTAACATAACAAATTTACACAGTTAGAAATAATAAAGTTGGTAAACTTCGTTACATGTATTTTACCACAAAAACATTTTGGGGAAAAAAGTTAACAAACACACATAAATTTGAGAAATACATCTTATAGTCCTTCTTGGAGATTTACAACATATGTATCAGTACTTTAAAGTATATTTCTACTATTTTCAGTAAAGAAACCTGCTTAACTACAGTTTCTAAACTTACTCAACAATTGAACCTCCTTTTCAAGAAATATCTAGTATCATGTTAAAAAAGACAGAAACAGTGGTGTAGAGACCTAAACAAATTTACTAAGAAAATACTTCAGGTAAAAATAACCTGGACTTCCCCATTCTCACCTACAAACACAGTTAACATCACATATCCATTTTTACCTCCTTCTAGTTTAACAAGATGGGGTCTTTGCTCTTATTCAAAAGCAATCCCTATACCTACACCTATATTCTCCCTCAAAAACCTTGCTTCAATAATTACCTCCTTCCCATTACCTTAAACTTCCTAAATTCTTACAACCAACACAAATCTTACCTGCTTCACATTCTAACTATTTTTCTTACAGCCAGAGAACGTTGTCTTGAATTCCTATTGTATCAGTGTCCTTCTAAAGGCTTTCACTGACTGAACTGCTAAAGCCCTGGTCACCCTACCACCACACAATTCTCTTCAATTCTGTTTCTCTAATGCCAAACCTATTAAAATTTTATGTTTAACAAGGTTACTACCCGTTCCTTAGCAAATTCTTTATTGACTCCCAAATACCTACGAGATAGCGCTAGGTCTTTCACACAGCACGCAAAGCTCTAGTCCCTCCATCGAGTCTTACCTCTTTCTTTTTCCTGCTTTTCAGTCAGTTTATAATCTGAAAATCCTCAACTGACTACTGTTTCCTATTTTCACTATGCTTCTTTATAACTTCACCCATATTTCTGCCTAGAATAACCCTGCCGATGCTTTCTGTTACCTAATTTCCAGTTACACTTCAAGATTTAATTTGGCCTACCCTGGTTACCCCTACTTCCCTGGCACATGGATTAGGTTCCTACTATATACCTAGGCAACTCAGTATTCCTTTATGTTCCTGTTGCATCCTGGGTATGCGAGAGGGAGAAGCCGACTTCTCTGTGTAAAGAACTGAAGATTTGTTTCTGTCTTTCACACTGAGTAGACTAAAAAGAAGCAGGCTTCTTCTGTGTAAAGAACTAAAGATTTGTTTCTGTCTTTCACAATGAGTAGACTAAAAAATTCAGTGGGTTAGGAATTATTACAAATCTTTGTATCCATATCACCAGCTGAACAGTGAGTATTTAATAAATGATTGTTAACCTGAACTCCTTCCCCTATTTCCCCACAAGTCTACAACTATCTACCTAAAAGTAGAAATTTGGTGACATGGTACCAAAGTTTAAAGGTATTTATTTGGTAGGAAAAACAGGCACACTCCTTTCTCCCAATTTATTTTTTAATGTATTACTCTCTTATAAGTAGAAATTATTTTCAAATAGTTTAATACCTTTAAAGCAATCTAGGTAACTTAACAGACACCACAGCCACAACCAAGTTACACTTACATTCGGCTAGCTTCGATGTCGTCAGACTGAGGTTCTCCTGGTGATCTGTAAAATGCAATTGAGGAAAGTTAAGCAAAATATTCCATATTCCAAAAAGGGGCAGACATGTTATATTAGCAGACAAATTTGAAAATAAGATTTAATTGTTAAAAGTAACTAAAGATTTTGACAGAAGAAAAATGTGATCAAATCAGAATGCCATTCAGCACGTTTATTATAAAAGCTGGACTAATAAAGAAAGTCAGTGCATTTTTTTAAGGAAAGGAAACTGTAAACACTATATTAAGATACCAACATACAAAGGAGTAAAATAAGTAATAAATCATGATTATTCACAGTCAAGTATTTATAATAAAAACATACACATATGAAACTTTCTGGAGCCAACTATTAGTTATCCAAAATATCAAAAGTATTCACTGGTATTCATAGTCCCAAACTATATTTAGGTCAGGGGTCAGCAAACTATTTCCTGGGACAACACACTAAAGCCTGGGTCAAGGTACCTATTTTTGCAGTATTAGAACACAGCCACAACTCATTCATTTACATATATTGTCTATGGCTGCTTAGACACTACAAGAGCAGAGCTGAAAAACGCCAAGAGAGACATATGCACCACAAAGCCTAATGTATTTATTATCTGGCCCATTAAGAAAGTTTGCTAACCTCTGCTCAAGATAATTTAAATTTTAATCTAATAGCCTTAGTGAATTTTGAGATACTTTAAGTCAGATTTACCACTCTACTCATGATTATCTTGGTTCAACAATGAAATTAACCTTCTCTGAAAATATACTGGCAAGATGCACTACCTATTTGAAAGTATACCAAGCTGGAGTATTAAAATTTTACTATGGATAACTGTGAACTGATTTCACTTATAAATAGTTGCCAGTTGTTTTCTGTTATTTTTAAATATATTGTTACTATCTTGCATAGAAATATTTAAAATTCTAAGACATTAAGAAGTCTTATTTTCATTTTGGGGTTGGAACTGCCTATTCCTACCACACTGTTAAAAAAAAAAAATTGTTACCCTACTCAGTTTTATAAAAAGCATCAGTCAATGAATATACTAAGTTAAATCAACATAATATTGATTGCTAATGCTCAAATTCTCAAAAAAAATTTTTAGAGATCAAAAAATAAATTTTCCAAATGACATGACAACCTGATCTGTAAATTTATCACTGACTTAAGACTTCTAATGGTGAACAACTTTAACAAAAGAATTTTAAAATCAGAGCCACCAACAAAAAAACAAAAAATAACAACAAAAAGAACAAACTGTTTTTTACATTTCTTAGCTTTTAAAACTCTTATTTATTAGACTTTCAAAATTACCCTTTACTACAGTTCATTCAGAGTCCAAAGGGACAAGAATGCAAAAAAAAAAAAAAAAGAAAAAAAGAAAAAAGAGCAAGACTCCAGCAGCTCAAATATTTTATTATTTTAGATATTTAAATATACTCTTTACAGTATATTTACATTTTTAATTTTGCACAAAGTTATATTAAAACTAAAAATTGGGGCATGCTGGAGGTGGCAGTGACCTGGCACTGACACAAATGCAAAAATTTCACTCCACCCTCTCCCCCAGGGAGCAAGCAAATCACCTTTGTGACACACCTGGTCTCCACCAGCCTTGTGGGAAAGTACCCCAAGATTGCTTCCAAACTTGTTTGTATGTCTCAGACAGAAGAGCTAAAAACTGATGATAACCCCATGTACCAGCTGACTCATTTTTGAAAGTGCGACCCTCCAGCATCAGATGTCATACTGTAAGGAGGCAGAGCAGGCTTGAAAAACAAAAAATAAACCTGCTGGCACTAAGGGAAGAGAGGCAGATTAGAAGCTTTCAAACACGCAGGCGGCAAAATTTTCAAAATTAACAGGGAAAGAGAAAGAGAGAGTGGGAAAAAAATGACACAATGACAGGAAAATCAAAATACTACTGCAAAATGGTAAGACACAAGCAGAAGGAAAACAAATCCAAGTCTTAGAAGCACAATGTACAAGTGCTACGAAGTTCTGAGAAATGGGATAGAAGTTAAATACATCATCAAATGATAACTACACTGTTTTCCAATTTCTGTTCCCTAAACAAGAGATTATATAAACATTAGCATCAAACTGTCACCAATTACATAGTGGATTATCATTTAATATTAACATATATTCAAGTGAGCTACAAAAATCCATTTATTTGTCAAACCAAGTAATTTAAACCAATTCAGTCTAAAAGAAGAACAAAAGAATAAGAAAGGAATGAAAGAGTATTACCCTAAAACAGGTTTACCCTGGGTCTCATTAACATGGTTATTAGCCCAAGTTGTTTTCTACTCAAAATGGAAATTGTTTTTAATTAAAGGAAAAGTGAATATACAAAGAACTGACATACTTTTCTTGCAGTAATAAGTAATAGTACATGTCTGAATAAATTTCTAGTCACTCTGCTTATATTTCTGTAATATTTTAAATAACTTAGCAAAATATATCCTAAAGTTAGCATTCATTTCCAAAACTATGAAAGTACCTAACACCTAGCAATTGTTTCCAAGCTTTACTCTGACCACTAAAGTGTCTCTTTACTGTCCAATTTTGGGAAGTATGGATCTAGTACATGCTCATAACTTTATCAAATTCAGGACATAATCAAAGGGGGGGGAGAAGCAAACAGAAAGTACTGACTTAGGTTAGCCTAAAATTTCTTCACAATAACAAACCAGAAAAGAAATTAGAAAATAAAAAATAAATCTTGGAAGTCTACTTTAGGTCTTGATTGGATTACAGAAAAGTGATAACAAAATGCTTCCTAATCTAAATACGGCAGTATGAGCCAGAACATTCAAATGGAGGCTCATTTCCAATAACGGGTGCAGCCTGTCCAGCCTACAAGCCACTCCTTTTACGTCCACTATAACTCTTCAGGAAAGAAAATTATACCAGCTTTATTAAAGCTGTAAGAATTTCTAGAAAAGCATTTTAGTTAAAACTCTCACCACATAAAATGCACATTGAGAATTTTTTCATAGTTTTCATAATGTTCATAATAATATGTTTACTTAAAAACTTGAAATTTTTGAGAAATACTTTCCTGTTTACTTATATACATAGGGGCGAGAGGGGGAAGCAGAAAATATTTTAGGAAGGATATTTAATGGAGAAGCACATTAACACTTAGATATTCACATTATTCCTGCCAACTATACATTTTCTTCATTTTTTACAGCACGTATTTTACTTTACAATAACAGCCTTTTAAAGGCTGTAAAATAACATTCAAAATTACCTTTTACAAGCTGTGGCCATTCGGTGACATCAGGGTGATCACAGCTTTGAGTCACTGATTAAAAACAGGTTGTCACACCAGTCTAGCTGCTAACTTGATCTGAGCGTAGGTTTAATAACTCTAATAAATTAAACAAATCTTCAGTTAGAACACTTTAATATATAAATCCAATCCATTGTTCAAAAAATAATCTCCAAAGCTTCATATTAGTTGTCAATGCAACATTCATCAGAAGAGTAATTACAGAAAAGTTTTTAAGGACTATTTTCCAGCATTATTTTTTCCCCTTAAATGATCTCTTCTCTTCAGAAAATGTGGTAATAATCTCTTGTACTTTTATGAAGTGTTACAGTTTATAAAGCACTTGGTCAATAGCATCTTGCTTGAATCTCATGACAACTGTGGCCCTACCTAATCAGGGCAGATACTACAGTAGGAACTTAAGAAAATAAACAAACAAACAAAAAAAAACCAAATTAAGCAGACTTAAGAGTGATTAATTGACTTGCCCAAGATTTTAGAATTACTGTTGAAGTAAAACTCAGATCTCTTTACTTCCTCTCCAGGGTTAGAATGTTTTGGTCTTAGTTTTATTATACAGGAGTTTCATAAGTTACATATATGTAATTGAGATCCCCTTATTAGGGCAATTGTTTAAATGAGACTTAACAGTCATAGGGTATTCTAGGTAGCCAAATGCTTAATAGATAATCACACACACACACACACACACACACACACACACACACACACACACACACACACACACGTTTAGTCCTACTTATTCTATATTTAAGTAAGGCAATCTAACATTACCCCAAACCTCTTGGGTACTTCATGAAAATCTGTTCTGTTCTTTCTCAGCCATAAATTCATTAATACTTAATGAAAGAGATTGACAAAATATAAAAATATGTCCTTCCTCAACCTAGTATCTTTTGATTCCCTTACTTGACCTTAGCTGAACTTTCTTGATTGTCATGGTTCAAATTTATCAGGCATCCTAATCCTAAACAGTTCTGGCTAAGATACACATCTGAAATATCCCAGTATTGAGAACTCATTTTGTACAGCTAGTTTTTCCCCTATTTCCCTACTAACTGTATATCCAGGCCAAATCTGAAAAGTGAACTAAGGAAAATGAGAAACTTAAGAGGGAGAAACAAAGGCCCTTGATAGTTAACACCTTCAAAGTGACAAGAGACAACTATAGAAGGAGGTTACCAGCATGGACCCAGAACTCAGTATAAAATAATAAGTATCTGAGAATACCAAGAGAAGAGTTAAAGTGTTCAGGTCCATACTCTGCAGCAACCTATAAACATGGGCTTCAAATTCAAATAAGGGTGAGGGTTGGCCTTAGTATAAAGACAACTTTAGGTGACTTCAATGAATGGGACTCATAATCCTTGGAAGAAATAATACAATTTCCCTATCACAGCTACATGGCTCCTAATAAAAGCCTAGGACATTACTGAGGCTACATGAGGAAGAGACAATGGCATCCCTGAAATGAACAATGTTCCCTCTTGGGTTCTCTGTCATAAGACTAAATCTGTATGTAGATTTAGAAGATCCAAAGAAGTTTAATTTTCCTATCTGTCAACATAAAAATAATAAAGTTAAAATACGCCTTAACTGGGGTGCCTGGGTGGCTCAGTCATTAAGCATCTGCCTTCGGCTCAGGTCATGATCTCGGAGTCCCAGGATGGAGCCATGCATCCTGCTCCCTGCTTGGTGAATCCTGCTTCTCCCTCTCTCACTCCCCCTGCCCATGTTCCCTCTCTAGCAGTGTTTCTCTCTGTCAAATAAATTAATAAAATCTTGGTCACTTATTAGATGGCAACTCTTGGGCAAGTTTCTTAACCATTCTGAGCCTCATTTCATTCATAGGGAGAACTAAGACTGTAACAGTGTTTTTTCAGAGGGCTGTCCTGAAGATGAACAAACAGACATATAAATTGCTCAGACAGTATGTGGCATATAGTAAGAGCTCAACAAATGGAAGCTATTATTAACTAGATAGCCAAACCTGCCCCATCCAGTCTTCTCATGCATAAGATTTCACTTCTCATGGCACACTAACCTTTTCTGATTTCTTTCAGAATCCCACTTATGTCCCTTATGGTCTACCTAAAAGCACAGTGACTTAGCACCTAGAACAATGCTTTAAAAA
The DNA here is from genome assembly GCA_004023965.1 of Spilogale gracilis. NCBI lineage: Eukaryota > Metazoa > Chordata > Mammalia > Carnivora > Mephitidae > Spilogale > Spilogale gracilis. Next base: position 11,013 of record PITA01011949.1, read on the forward strand.
TGGCAAGCACCCAAATATGCTGAAAATGTTTGCCATTATTCTAACTATGACATTAAAATAAACATGCAATTTTGAATTCCAAAAAATAAAAACAGAAACATACCATATTTCGCCAAACTTCTGAGGAGCTGGTGAATTCTAAAATCAGGTTCTTACAGATTTTTAACCTAAAATATAAAACACCTCACTCAATTCTTTTCACATAAACAACTGGGTAAACTCAAAAAAAATTTTCCCCAAAATTCATTAAAAGGAAATTCATTTTTTAATATTTATGAATATCCAAAAACACAGGAAGTGTCCCTAATGTTGTTGCCAGGATGCATGCAAGGGTGGTTAGACAGGCCCTGTTGCTTTAGTGCTTTCAGCTGGCAGAGCCATGTTTCCCATATTCATCCACAGAGCTTAGAGCTTGCCATTTCTGTACTACTCCCTCCCTCCAAAAGGGCTGGAAATGTATGAAAACTCTATGACTATATGCCTCTAATTCCTTCAGACACCTATAACAATTTAGCTTTTAAATTCTCTACGCTGAATATCTGCTTTGTTAGGTGTATTTTACAGGCACCTGTCCACTACCTCCTAGATTAGCAGCTTTGGGCAGGTCCTTTCATCTCTGAGTCTCAGGCATCAGGTCCTTGTGAGTTTTAAAGACAATATTTTCAAAGTAGGTAGGGAAATGGCTCCTGGCACGTAACAGGAGCTCAATATATGGTAGCCATGACTACTTCTTAAATCAGAAGTTAATTCACCAAAAACCAAATTCTGAGCTTGAAGCATGCACCCTATAAATAAATTCTTAACTCATTTGTATATGATCAGAGGATTTCTCAGTGAAATCAGAACTGCAATCTTTTAATGCGTTTCCTTTTATCATATGCGAAGAATCCAACTCCCAAAGATTAAGACACCCACCCGGTGCCCTTACAGGTTGATAGCAGAAAATGCTCAGCATGCATGCATGTATGTATGCACGCACGCAGCGCGCGCACACACACACACACACACACACACACACACCCCAAGTTTTAAGATCTTAGAGGACCAAGTCTAAATCTATTCAATAATAAAATCAGAAATGAAATGACTCAGAAATGACTCAAATAAATAAGAAATGACTGTCTATATTCATCAGCCCCTCTACCGTTTTCATTATTCTTGCAATGTTCCATTTTCCAACTCTCACTCTCCCTATATATACACAGCATATGTCTCTATATTGTAAGTACTACAACTGGTATGTGCTTCATCTCCTCTCCAATAGCCTATTTCCTTCACCTTCTTCTAAACCTAGGTCTAAACTTTATTTCAGACTACCTTTTCTATCACTGTTTTGCTGTGTTCCCTCAGCACTTCTTCTTTGCGCCCTGGTTATATCTTAAATTTATGGGTAAAACTACCTGTTGAAACTTAAGTTTTGCACATTTATAAATTTCAAAACTTACCAAAGGCTATTCTCATCCAATCTGTAGTTAGGCATTTAAAATATTTAAATACTGCTTTCAGGGCACCTGTGTGGCTCAGTGGGTTAAAGCCTCTGCCTTCGGCTCAGGTCATGATCTCAGGGTCCGGGGACAGAAGCCCACATCAGGCTCACTGATCAGCGGGGAGCCTGCTTTCTCCTCTCTCTGCCTGCCTCTCTGTCTACTTGTGATCTCTCCCTCTCTGTCAAATAAATAAATAAAATCATAAATAAATAAATAAATAAATAAATAAAGTGCTGCCTTCGTATAGTATTCCCTATATAATTCCCTCCTCCATTAACCCCTGTGAGAACCAGCTCCTTATTTTCCTTCCTTTAACTGCTGAAAGACTTGAAAACCATTACTTCAAATGCTGATATACAAAACCTTCCACCTACTGACATTTTTCTTATAGAGATCATCATCATTCTTGTGCATTCTAAATCCTGTGGCCCCTAATCCTACTTTATTTCTGTAGCATTTCTCACCACTAATAGTTCTCACTTCTTCTCACTTCCATAATGCTATACCTACTTCCATTCTTCTACCTTTGACAGCAACTAGGTCTTCTGTTGGTTCATCTTCCTAGCTCTCATTCTTGGTCTCTCAAGTTTCTTGCACTAGTCCCTTTTCTTAACATAAATTAATTACCTGCACAATTCATCCACTTCTATAGCACCTCTATACTTAGGACCCCTAACTCTCTATTTAAGCCTGCTACTCTCAATTCCCAATGGTACACATACACTTCATGTTTTATTAGCACCTAAAATCAAACTCAGTTATTTCCCAAAAAACTCACTCCATCTTAAATGTGCCTCATCTTGCTGTTCTTCTAGTTAGACTGAAAAAAACTGTTCCCATTCTTTATTTTCTCCCTCTCATTTTTATTTAGCCTAACCACTATGCAGGCTGATACTTGTTAACCTTCAAATGCTTAATCCTTCATTCAAAAAAATATCTACAAGCTGAAATTAATACAATGTTATACATCAATTATATCTCAATTAAAAGAAGTATAATAGATTTTGGATGCCTATGAAGTGGATAAAAACAGTTAAAGAAATCAGACATAATCTCGTTTCATGTAATAAGCAAAATGGGCACAAAGAATAAAAGCCACAGCAAATTATGCAATTGCAATGCATAATTCAGTGTTGTGAGAGAGAAATGGTAAGTGTATAATGGAGTTCTGACTTAAACTAGGAAAACAGGAAAGGCATGCTTCATGAAGTGACATATAAACTAAGCTCTGAGACATAAGCAACATTTGTAACACATACTAAGAAAAAACTCGTGAGGTAATAATGGCTCTATCAGTCCATTTGCCCAAACTGGAAAATTTTGAGTCATATTCTAAAGAGAAAGCCTCCTCTTGCCCAGTACAGCAAATTGCTCTCTCAGTGCTACCTATCTCAGGAATCCCCCATATTCCAACACTACCCCAAATTCTTCCTGTGTTGACTTTTGGTTGCTTTCGGAATAAAACCAAATTTACCAAACATTTCAGACCAAACTATACACAATCTGGCCCAAACCTGCCAGTCCAGACTTTGGACCATTCATATTTATACTTCTAATGCTCGAAGATGCTCACAGAGAAGAGAGTTTTCTCTTAAGTGACTTTCATTATTTAGGTCATTTAACTAGTAAACGTTATGGTTCAAACACAAGTTGTCTGATTCTAAAGGCCACGCTCATTCCATTGTGCCACCCTTCTAATTTATAATCAAATCCTATAAAATTTACCTTTGAATTACCTTTTGCTTTCTTTTTTTTTCCTCCATGCATACCAAAATAGTGCCCTTATTACTTCACCTGGTTTCCCATTTGCCTTTATCCTTTACTTCCTCTACTAAAATTATCTTCCTGACTTTGTTCCTATCACTCGCAAGCTCAAAATATTCTATGCTTCCCCAATGCCTACAGGTTAAATTTCAAAGTACACATATCATATGAGGTCCTTGTTACTGATCCCTACCCACTCATACAAGCCTTACTGCCCACTACATAACATTATTACCAGGTACTTGAAGATCTAGTCCCATCCCTGGACCACTGGTTATTACATACTGGCCATCGGTATTTCTGACTTCAATGTTTTGTTTCTTAGGTCACTTCCCTATCCCTTGATAACTAAATCCCAACAATCTACCATACTCTATTAAAAACTCTGTTCATTCTAAAGGCTGTACCTCACAGGGTTCTCTAAGCTCTTCTGGAAATAACCATGGTCTTTTGGGTTGTATTATATGTTACTAATACACTTATCGATTTCTACCTTATCATTTTTATATATTATTATTTTCTTCTAATACACTTATCGATTTCTACCTTATCATTTGTATTATGATTCAAATTATTATTCAAATTGTATTATCGTTATGTGTATACAGTTATCAGTGCTTCTAGTTGTAACCTGGTTCATGGTATGGCTCAGCTTATCCATATTTTTACCCTCATAGCAATGGAGACTATGTTTTCTTGACACCATACTTCCCTCTACCAAAAAAAAAATCAGGATCCTGACAAAGGATTTGGGTTAGTTCCAAATGAATTCATGTAAAAACAAATAAGAATATGATTTTTTTTTCCTCCAAGTAACACAAATTTAATCCAATGCCAATTTAATAAAAAGTTTGAAGACCAACCATACCAAAATAACCAAGTAAATTTTACTTTTCAATGGAAGAATGTCTCTTTTTCCCAAGAAACCTGTTCTACCAGGGATTAAACCAGAGTACTAAATAGGATAGTTAAAATCAGTACCAATATCAAAAACCTGACAGTATTTACTAAAACTAAACACATGCATACACTAGGACTTAAAACTTCCAGTTCTAAGTATAATCAAACAGAAATGAGTATAGATTTAGTGGAATGTTTAGAATAGCAATATTCTAAGTAGTCCCAAACCGAAAGTAACTAAATTATCTATCAACAGCAAAATGAATGAATTGTGGTATATTCCTACAGTGGAATACCATGCAGCAACTATCATATATTATCAATGACTGCAACCAACAATGTTAATGATTGTCATAAATATGTTAAGTGACAGAAGCCAGGCACAATTAAATATGATGGAGTCTAGTTATATAAAGCATAAAAACAGGAAAATCTAATCTGCTATTAGAAGTCAGGATAGTGGGTACTCTGGGAGAAGACAAGTAGTAACAAAGAGTATGAGGGGCTTCAGAGTTGCTGCTGCTATTTTTTAATCTGACTGCTGGATAAACATGTGCTCAGTGTGTGAAAGTTCGACAAGTTTTGTGTACATTTTATGTGCACTCTTCTGTTATGTATATTATACTTTAATCAAAAGTTTATTTTTAAAGGTAAGATATGAGCATTAGATAAACAAGTGGAACAGAAGGTAAGCTCAGAGAAAGATCCAAAAGTGTGTAACTGTTGCTTCTTGCCCCCCCTCCAAAAGAGACAACATATGAAACAGCTGTTTTCAGATCTGGTAACAGACAATGCAAGATGGTGATCCATGAGAGAACCAACAGAAACAAAGTGACCCCCTCCTCCCCTCTAGTGCTCAGATTTCTGTCTGGAGGCACTTTCTAATTTGTAGTCATGAAGGGGAAATCTAATCAGAGAACAACAGTATTACTAAAGTGAAAACCAAGAACTCAGAGTTCCAGAGGCTGAATGGCAGAATTTGTAAAACAGAGTAAGAGGACAGGACAGTATCTCTGCAGAGAAAAGGCTCCAGAAATCTGCCACTTGGCAGTCCTTTGATTCTGCTCCTAAACTGTAAGGTAAGACTCCTTGAAGCTAGGGTTTAGAAGCAGTAAGTTGAAATATTCCCAGTGTTCATAGAGGACTGGGAAATCCCTAAAATTCCCCTAACCAGAATAAAGACTGACACTGGGGATATTCTGTAGAGAACTAAGAAGGGCCATGACTTTAAAGTAGCTACTAGCCTTAAATAGAGACACCCTAATATGTCCTCAGGGATCAAAGTTATCAGCAAGTTACTTAGCTGGCTGCCAAAACAAAGTTTAATACTCTAAAAAAACAACAAAATCTAGTCATTCAACAACAGACCATTACAATGTGCAACATCTGGTAAGAAATTACTAAATACGCAGATAAGCAAATATGAACCAGAAACAAGAGAAAAAACCACCAATGGACCCTGAAATGAAGGAACTGATGATGCCAGTACATGAGGGCTTTCAAATAGTATTAAAAATATGCTTGGGTGCCTTGGTAGCTCAGTGGGTTAAGCCTCTGCCTTCGGCTCAGGTCATGATCTCAGGGTCCTGGGATCGAGGCCCGCATCTGGCTCTCTGCTCAGCAAGGCACCTGCTTCTTCTGCTCTCTCTGCCTGCCTGCCTACTTGTGATCTCTCTCTTTGTCAAATAAATAAATAAAATCTTTAAAAAAAAGCTCAAAAATTCAAAGGTTATGTAAGAAATGGAAAACACAAAAACAAATCAAATATAAGCTTTAGAAAAACAAACTAAGATATCAAAAAGTATCTGACATTACAGGAAGAAAAAAAAAAGGAATAAAACAGAAAACAAAGCAAACTGAAGGACAGAGAGACAGAGACTACAAATAGTATGTTAATGACTGAAGACAAGATCAAATGGTCTATAACACATGTAACTGGAGTCCCAGAAAAAACAGATGGTGTATGAGGAAGGGAAATGTTTTTAATAATTACATAGAAGAAACAATGGCTGACACATTTCAAGTTTGATGAAACCATAAAACCTAAGCAGGATAATCACAAAGGAAAGCAGTGGGAAACAAAATCTTAAAAGGGGGGCAGAGAGAAAAGACTTTTACAGGGGAAGGAAGATAAGTATAACCACAGACTCACATCAGATACAAAGGCTTAAATGGGGCACTTGAGTGGCTCAGATGGTTAAGCATCAGACCCTTGGTTTTGGCTCAGGTCACGATCTTGGGGTCATGGGATCAATCCCTGCACTGGGTTCCATGCTCAGTGCAGAGTCTGCTTTGGATTCATTTCCCCCCCAACCTCCTCCCTTTCTCCCCCTACTCATGCACGTGTGCACACTCTCTAAGACACATAAAATCTTTTAAAAATACATAAATAGGGGCGCCTGGGTGGCTCAGTTGGCTAAGCGACTGCCTTTGGCTCAGGTCATGATCCCGGAGACCTGGGATCGTGTCCCACATCAGGCTCCCTGCTCGGCGGGAAGCCTGCTTCTCCCTCTTTCACTCCCACTGCTTGTGTTCCCTCTCTGGCTGTGTTTCTCTCTGTCAAATAAACAAAATCTTAAAAATAAAATAAAATAAAATAAAAATACATAAATAGAATCTTAAAAAAAAACACAGGCTGAAAGAAAAACGGGTCTATCTAGAATTATGTACCAAGTGAAACTATCCTTCAAAATATGAAGAGAAACTACTATACATCTCCAAGAATGGCTACATCAAAACAACTAACAGCCCTAAATGTTGAGAAGAACACTGGACAACTGAAAATCTCATATACTGTTGGTAGGAGTGTAAAACAAAACAAACCAAGCTGTAGAAAAAATCTGGTATTATAACTACCCTATAACTACCCATAGCCCAAAAATCACACTCCTAGGCATTTATCCAAAAGAAAAGATACCATATATATATTCATAGACTTTCAAATAATTGTTCATAAGCTTTATTCATAACAGCTAGGAACTGAAAACAGTGTGAGAATGAAGTTACAAACCACTGATACATGCAGTAACATGGATGAATCTCAAAAATATTATGCTAAGTAACAAAAACCTCACACAAATTCTAGTGCAAGGTAAACTAATCCAAATCAACAATGGTTGATTTGGAGAAGTGATGTGGGGACAGGAACTGACTAGGAATGGGTATAGGTTCTATAACGACAGGACTTAAGTGAACACATCTGTCAAAACTCATGGAATGGTGTATTTTATTTTCCAAAGATTGCCACCACAATATAATCACACATGCTCTTCTTACAAGGTCAACATTGACATTCTCCATCGGGTGGGGGGGTTTTGTCCTTTCTCCTTTAAATAGAGTGGCCTCTGTGATTCTTTCAGTCAAGACAGTATGATGCTCTGTGACAATGTTAGGTCATAAAAATGACTTTTGATACCATATAGAATAAGTCAGCCACATGGCAAGGAAGCCAAGCAACCACATACATATAAGGCAACATGTAAGTGTTCTAGACCTGAACTCTAGCTGAAGTCCTGACAGCCAGCATCAACCTCCAGATTTGTGAGCCATCCTTCAGATGATTCCAGCCTCCAATTATCAAGTTTTATCAGTTACCAAGCCATTCTGACATGCCTGAAGCTAAGACGAGCTATGCTTTCCAGTCTCTGCACAAAGCATAGGTCAACAAGCAAGCTAAACACTGATATTTAAGGGTGATCTGTTATCAGAAATAAATAACCGGAATATACTAAAATCAGTTAAATGCAATATACTAAAGCTAGTTAATAATAAATTACTAAGTTTTAGTTGAGAATATATATGCTGAAGTTAAGGATGAGGAATACTAATAACTGCAAGTTAACTTTGAAAAGCATCAGAAAAAATAAAACTAATGGATAGATATGACACAAAGCAAAATGTTAATTGTGGAATTGTATTCTAAATTATTTCACACCTGCATGAATTTGAGTATTTTTCCTAGTAACACAATAAAAGAGAAATAGAGGCAGTTTCATGCAAATAAAACCTGAAAGTTTTTTGACCAACAGATCTGTACTTCAAAAATTTCTAAATTCTTCAAACCTGGGTCTATATAAAAAAATCTATACAAATCTACACAAAGGAAAATGAAAATGGTAAATATGGTTGAAAAATTTGGTTTAATAACTTGGTATTAATCTCTTAGTTTTTAAATGTCTTTACAAAACAATTGGCCATTTTTAATAACTTGATAATCTCTTGGTTTTTAAATGTCTTTACAAAACAATTGGCCATGTAAAAGAAATAATTACAAATAAGACTGTG
>PITA01011949.1:19547-64467 GCA_004023965.1 Spilogale gracilis
CCTGGGTGGCTCAGTTGGTTAAGCGACTGCCTTCGGCTCAGGTCATGATCCCGGAGACCCGGGATCGAGCCCCACATCAGGCTCCCTGCTCGGCGGGAAGCCTGCTTCTCCCTCTCTCACTCCCCCTGCTTGTGTTCCCTCTCTGGCTGTGTTTCTCTCTGTCAAATAAATAAAATCTTTAAAAAAAAAAAAAAAAAAACAAATAAGACTATGGAGTTTATACCTTATATAGAAGTAAAATATAAGACTACAATACCAAAAAGGATGACAGAGTGTAAACGAATTTATACTGTATTAGAATTCTCACAATATACTCTAAGAGGTGTATGTCTGAAAGTAGACTGACATAAACTAAGGGGTAATGTAAGTACTAGCACAATCACTGAGGGCAGAGCAAGAAAAAGGTATAAGCTAATAGCAAAGGTCAAACAAACTTCTATAAAAATGCTCAATCCAAAAGAAAACAGGGCAGGGGAGAAAAAAAAACAGATGGAACAAACGGAAAATGAACAGTAACTTGGTAGTCTTAAGCCCAACCATTTGTCAATTATAATAAATGTAAATAGACTGAAAACTCAGAAAGTGAAGAAATTGTAAAAATCGATCAAAAAGTAACATGCCAACTATACACTGTCTAAAAGAAGGACACTATACATAATGACAGATACGTTGGAAAAGACCTAATATTCAAACACGAATCATAACAAAGGAGGAGTGGTTATACTAATACCAGGCAAAGTAGACTTTAGGACAAGGAACATTACCAGAGAACCACGGGGATATTTTGTAACAATAAAGAATCAATTTATCAAAGAGATCTAACCAGTCCTAAATGTGAATGAATCTAGAGCTTCATGAGGCAAAATTGGAAGACCTAAAAGAAAAGACAGCAAGCTCTCAATTATAGTTGAAGATTTCAATACTCCTCTCTTAATAATTAATAAAATACTTAACCAAAAAAATCAGTAAAGACACAGAAGAAATACATATATCTAATAAAGAGTTTGTATCCTGAAAAGAATGAACAAAATATACGGATACTCAAAAGACATACACATGGCTAATAAACACATGAAAACGTCTCAGTGCCATTCTTCATGAGGGAAATGTAAATAAAAACTATGATACTTCACACCCTTTAGTATGAAAATTACTTTTTAACAACAACAAAATAACAAGTGTTAGCAAGGATGTAATTGCTCGTAGGAATGTAAAATGTGTACAGCCACTGTGGAAAATGGTTACGTTGATTCACACCCCCAAATAAAAGAGAATTACCAAATGACCCAACAATACTATTCTTAGGCATATATCCAAGAATTAAACAAGCAAGAATTGAAAGCAAGAGCTTGAACAAATTATCTGTACACCCAAGTTCACAGCAGCCTATTCATAATAGCCAAAAGGAAGAAGCAACCCAAGTGTCCAGTGAATGAATGGTTAAACAAATGTGGTATTTTTATATACAATGAAATACTAATCAGCCTTAAAAAGGAAGGAGGGGCAGCTAGATGGCTCAGTCACTTGAGCCTCACACCCTTGATTTCCCTCAGGTCATGATCTCAGGGTTGTGAGATTAAGCCCAGGTTTGGGCTCCCAGCTCAGCAAGGAGTCTGCTTCTCTCCTCCTTCCTCTGCCCTTCCCCCTGCTCATCTGTAGGTGCTAGTGCTCTTTCTTACATAAATTAATAAAGAAGGAAGGAAGGAAGGAAGGAAGGAAGGAAGGAAGGAAGGAAGGAAGGAAGTGAGTGAGTTAGTTCATTCAGATACATGCTGTAACATGAGTGAACCTTGAGGATTATGAGGGTAAATGAAATAAGCCAGAAGCAAAAGGACAAATATTATATGATTACACTTACATAAGTAGCTAGGAACAGTCAAATTCTTAGAGACAGAAAGTAGAACAGCAGTCACTGGAGGCTGGAGGGAGGGGGAAAATAACAGGGGCGGGGAGTGTTACTTTTTAATAGGTACAGAACTTGAGTTTGGGACGATGAAAAAGTTCCAGAGATGAGTAAGAGTGATCACTGCACAATAACATGAATATACTTTATGCTACTGAACTGTACACTTAAGAAAGGTGAAAATGATGGACTTTATGTGTATTTTACTACAGTTAAAGAAAAAGAAACTGCAATGAGATACCACCACACACCCATGAGAATGCCTGCAATTTGAGAGTATCAAATGCTCACGAGGATTTGGAAGAACTGGAACTTCACACATTGCTAGTGGGAATGCAAAATTATATAGCTATTTGGAAAATAATGCCTTATACATCTGAACATAAACTTTTCACGTGATCCGATAACTACATCTTAAGGTGTTTACCCTGAAAAGATGAAAATACACAAAGACACATGCAAAGATTAACTTTATTCTGATGCTGGAAAAAATCTACATGTTCACCAAAAAAATGAAAAGCAAACTGTGGCATAGCCAGACTGTATTTTTTAAAATAGTGGTAAACACAAAATGGAAGAATCACAAATACATGCTAAAGGAACAAAGCCAAAAGAAGAGTATATAACTTATGATATCATTTATATGCAATTCTAGAAGAGGCAAAAACTAATAAGCAGATCAACGGTTGCCCAGAGCCAAAAGGAAGGAATGACTACAAAGGAACATTTCTGGGGAGTAATTCAAATGTTCTAGATTTTAACTGTGGTAGTTATTACAATATGTATGTATGTATGTCAGTGAGTGTGTGTGTGTATGCGTCAAAACACATCAAACTGTACACTTAAAAAAGGGTATATTTTATTTTTTTTAAAAAGGTTTTATTTATTTACTTCAGAGAGAGAGACAGCAAGAGGAGGAATATAGCAGGGAAAATGGGAGAGGGAAAAGCACAGAGCAGGGAGCCCGATGTGGGGCTCAACCCCAGGACCCCAGGACCATGACCTGAGCTGAAGCCTGCCGCTTAACCAACTGAGCCACCCAGGCACCCCCAAAAGGGATATATTGTAGAGGATATAAATTGGACTTCAAAATATTTTTTTAGTTTATGAAAACAGTATAGAAAAGGCATTTTGGAGTACGTGGATGGCTCCGCAGGTTAAGCATCCAACTCCTGGTTTCAATTTAGGTCAAGATCTCAGGGTCCTGGGATTGAACCCCAAGTCAGGCTGGGCACTCAGTACAGAATCTGCTTGGGATTCTCTCTCCCTCTCTGCCTCTCCCCTGCTCCTGCACATATGTATTCCCTTTCTCTAAAATAAATAATATTTGAAAAAAATAAAAAGGTGGCATTTTAAAACAGTGAGGAAAGGATCCCTCAGGTGGTCTAGAGAATTGGCTACCCAAGTGGAAAAAAATAAAAGGCAGCTATTTGTATACCATATCCAAAAATATGCCAAATGCAACCCAGATCTCAACCTAAATCACACCACATGCAAAAATTAACTCAAAAACATGACAGACCTAAAGACAGAGTAGACGAAAACAACCACAAACCTTAATGACCTAAGATTAGGCAACTGTTTCTTAAATAACACCACCAAAGACAACAAAAGAAAAATACGTAAGTTGGATATCACCAAAAATTAAAACTTGGCTGCTTCAAGGAAACAATCACGAAAGTGGAAAGACTACCCTAGAGAATGGGGAAAACTATGTGGAAATCATCTATCTGATAAAGGACCTAAAACCAGAATGTATAGAGAATGCTTAACACCAACCGTGGAAAAAAAAAGACCCAATTAAAATACTGCAAAGGATTTGAGTAGATCTTCTCCAAAGAGGGCCAATCAGCAAATGAAATGTTGTAATCATCATTAATCATTAAGCAAATGCAAATCAAAACCACAAAGAGATACCTAACACCCATAAAAAAATACTAAAATAAATAGACAATCAACTCTGGCACAGAAGTAAGAGCTATCAAAAACACAGACATTGCTGATGCAGACTGTAAAGTGTAGCCACTTTGGAGGATTCTGGCAGCTCCTCAAAACATGAAACACAGATATTCTATGACCCAGCAGTTTCACTCCTAGATATACCTGAAAGATGAATACATATGTCCACACACAAGCTTGTATGTGAATGTTCACAGCAACACGATTCATAATGGAAACAATCTGAATAGTTAATCAACTGATGACTCAATAAACAGTACATATATTCATAGTGCTGTATTATTCAGCCATGAAAAAATAAAATGCCAGGGCGCCTGGGTGGCTCAGTCGTTAAGTGTCTGCCTTCAGCTCAGGTCATAATCCCAGGGTCCTGGGATCAAGCCCTGCACGGGCTCCCTGCTCAGCGGGAGGCCTGCTTCTCCCTCTCCCACTGCCCCTGCTTGTGTTCCCTTACTCGCTGTGTCTCTGTCAATAAATAAAAAATTCTTAAAAAATAAAAAAAAAATGCTTATATGCTACAAGTGAACCCTGAAAATATAGTATGTAAAAGAAGCCATACACAAGAGGACACATATTCTATGATTCCATGTATATATGAAATGTGTAGAATAGACAAATCCATATAGAAAGCAAGCAGATTAGTAGTTGTCAGAGGCTGGAGGACAGAAAAACAGAGATGACCACTAACAGGTACAGGGTTTCTTTCTGGGATGATGAAAGTGTTCTAAAATTAGTGGTAGTGAATATACAAAAATACAAATATACTAAATACAAATATACAAAAACTAAATCACATGCATTAAAAGGGTGAATTTTTGGGTATGCGAATTGTATCTCAATAGTCGGGAACTGTAAAACTATATGCTGGTTTGTTTTTGTTTTTATTTTTATTTATTTATTTTTAAAGATTTTATTTATTTGACAGAGAGAAACACAGCCAGAGAGGGAACACAAGCAGGGGGACTGAGAGAGGGAGAAGCAGGCTCCCCGCTGAGCAGGGAGCCTGATGTGGGACTCGATTCCGGGTCTCCCGGGTCTCTGGGATCATGACCTGAGCCGAAGGTAGTTGCTTAACCAACTGAGCCACCCAGGCGTCCCTGTTTTTGTTTTTAAAGAAAAACCCTCTCAAAAAAGGAAAAAAGCTGCACATACCTGTAGTTACACAGATATACTCATTTCGTATACATACAATTTTCTGTCTTTCTACTTACATTTAACAACTGTTATGTTTTAGAATTAGGTAAAAGGAAACTTCCATTTATTTTTGTACTTAAAAATACAGAGCTGTTTATTTCCTCACTCAAAAATAATTCTACATACCAATATATGGGGAGGGGGGACCAGGAAATACAAGAGGCTCTCTGGAAATATGAAAATGTTAGAATTCTTTGATTTATGATTTATGGGAATAATCTAATGTTTAAAATTAAGACTATGCTGCAAATCTAAGGTGTACAGTTATATATAGGAAAATAACTCTGGGATCACAATAACTGTGCACTAGAAAAGAACTGAACTCTCTAAAATGACAATTGGCTTGGCCCTCCCTCAGGGTTCTGTGAACAGTTCATAAATTAAATAAATTATGCTTATTTAACTACCCGAAACACTACAGAAAGTACACTCATGACTAACCATTATTAAAATGCTATTTTCTCCCTCTCTGTGTCTCTGTCAAATAAATGGATAAAATCTTTAAAAAAAAAAAAAAAAGCGGGAGGGCTCCTGGGTGGCTTAGTCCTTAAGCATCTGCCTTTGGCTCAGGTCATGATCCCAGGGTCCTGGGATCAAGCCCCACAGCAGGCTCCCTGCTCAGTGGGAAGTATGCCTCTCCCTCTCCCACTCCCCCTGCTTGTGTTCCTTCTCTCACTGTGTGTCTCTATCAAATAATGAATAAAATCTTTAAAAAAAAACAATAATAAAGTTTTTAAAAAATGAAATGCTACTATCCCCCAATAAGGTAGCTTTAAATGTTTTATTACATGGCTTAGTAGCACTGAGAGTATCTTACCTAAGTATAGATCAAGTATCATCTACAGAAATCCTTTAGAAATTCTAAATTACCAGAATTATTTCAATTTCCTGGCTTTAATGATAAATCACTCATTCTAGACAACAACTCTATGATCTGAAAACAGAAGCAAATGTGCCACATAGGCCCAAGGACTTAGTATTGTGAAATTTTCCCCTGCATTCTTTTTGCGCCATAGTTCATCTGAGTTCAATCTTATGTAGTGCCTAACCTAAAATTAAACCCAGAATTACGCTAGCTTTCAGCCTGTGTTAAACACACACAAAAGATGTATAGTAGAAGATACTAAAATAACTAAAGGTAGGTGGGTTTTCCTTGAAATAATCATGAACACATATTTTCAGGTTTATTATATTTCATCTGTGTATCAAATGTAGTATTTGAACCCCATAAAATCTGATTTAAGAATAACAAAAGACTGGCTTCTAATTTAACTTTGAAATGCTTTTAAGAAAACTTACCACATATAATTTTAAGCCAACTAGACTGCCTTTCTTAAAAGAGAGAAAACTGTTGTTCTAAAGACCAGCCATATTTACAGGACTTAAAAATTAAGGGCATTTAATTTTCTATGAATGTCTAGTAAAATACCCCAAAGTAGCCTTGCACTCACAAATACTAAAAACTGCACATTAAAAAAGAGAGGGTGCCTGGCTGGCTCAGTAAGGTGGAACATGAGACTCTTGATCTTGGGGTTGTGTGAGCCCCAATGTTGGGTACAGAGATTACTTTAAAAAAAAATCTTTAAATAAATAAGAGAGAGAGAGGCAACCATTTACTCTTCTCATAGAATCTTCAACTCAGGAGTGAAGAAATTATTTAACTGCAGTTGAAATTATTTACTCAGGAAAAGCAAGATTCATTAACAACATAATACAAGGACACACTAAAACCAATGAGTGCAAGGAGATTCTCAAGAAAGGCTTCCTCAAGTAATATTTGGGAATATTTAGCAATATTCCCTGAGACCTAAAGGATGGGTGAAATTTGTTGCCTAACTGTGTTCCAAGCAAACTGAAACATACTGGTAAAGGGTTTGGCACAGACAGCTCAAAAAAACTGAAAAGGCCAGTATTGTTAAATGGTTGTCTGTTCAGTGAGGAATATGGAGAAAGATAAGGATGAGGAAGTACAGAATCGAGATCATGTGGGATTTTGTAAATATAGGATTCTGAATTTTACTCTACAAGCATTGGAAAGCCAAAGAATTTTAAATAGAAAGTAACGTTAGAACTCTATTTTTAAAAGATCACTTGAGGGACGCCTGGGTGGCTCAGTTGGTTGAGGGACTGCCTTCGGCTCAGGTCATCATCCCGGAGACCCGGGATCAAGTTCTGCGTCGGGCTCCCTGCTCGGCTAGAAGCCTGTTTCCCCTCTCTCACTCCCCCTGCTTGTGTTCCCTCTCTGGCTGTGTTTCTCTCTGTCAAATAAATAACAAATCTTAAAAAAAAAAAAAAAATCACTTGAAAAAACAGAATTGTTATTTGTTCACAATAATCCAAAAGAATTACAAACTATTAGAAATGATGGAGTTTACCCAAATTGATGGATACAAAATCAATCCCAGCAATAATCAAACATAAGATGCTATTTACAATGTAAAAAAATTAATCAAATGTCTAAGAATAAATTTAATAACGTGTAAAAGGCATTTATGAAGAAAACGGCAAAATACTGAAGATTCAAATAAATAGCAAGATAAGCCATATGAATTCTTAATTTATATATTCAATGCAATTCCAAATAATATCCCCAAAGGATGTAATAAACTGACTTGAAATTATTATAAAAGTCTAAGAACCAAGACAGTTCTGAAAAAAAAAATTTCTTTTAAAGATTTTATTTATTTATTTGAGAAACAGCTAGACATGGAACACAAGCAGGGGAAGATTGAGAAGAACACAAGAGGGAGAAGCAGGTTTCTGGCCGAGCAGGGAGTCCAATGCAGGGCTTGATCTGGGGACTCTGGGATCATGACCTGAGCCAAAGGCAGAGATGCTTAACTACTGAGCCATCCAGGCACCCCATATACTTCTGAAAATTAATAAAAGGGAGGCCTGTATTCCCAGATTTCAAAGTTTAATATAAGCTATTTGACACAAAACAATGTAGTACTGGTATTTAAAAAACAGAAAGACAAAAAATTTAATAAAAAAAAGAAATTAAAATCAAACTCAAGCACATGGCAGATGATATAGATGAAAATTAAAAATAAAATAAAATAATGTGGTAAGATTTCAATACTTGATTCTGGAACAACTTGCTTATCATGAAAAAAATATCTGATGCCCACCTCCCTCCTACATGGACCTAAATGCAAAAAAAAAAAACCAAAAAACCACCAAATAACATAAACCTGTCAACTATTAGCAGACAACATAAAAAAGGATTTCTTGAACAAAAAATACACATCATAAAGGAAAAAGCTCATGATTCCAACACTGAAACTTGAGATTCTATATCTCAAAAGAGAATACCGTAATAAGTAATCAGCAGTATTTTATCCTATTCTGATAACTTTTTTCGCCACGCTGTAAAAAAAAAGGTTGGATGAGATGACGATCAAGGTCTTTTACAACATAAATACTGTATGCTAATGTCTCATTCTTTTTAAAACAATTCTTTAATTTAGAACATATATAATAAAATTCATATCAATTTACCTACCATTTATACCATTTAATGTAAATTAAAATGAGATATATAAAAAAGGTATCATTTCACATCCATCTCAAGTTTGCAAAAATTTTAAAATAGGATAATCCCAAGTGAGGGCTGGGAAGCTGGAAAGCAAAGTGCAAATATAAAGTATATACTGGCATAATGATTTTAAAGAATTTTGAAATATCTAGTAAGGTCAAAGTTATTCACAACTTATTCCCAGGCAATTCACTTTCATGAATCTTCTTAAACACCTACACCCCCCCACCAAAAAATGTGTAAAATCATTTCAGCATTATTTATGACAACAAAAAAGGAAAGAACTCAAAACATCCATCAATAATGAAATACATATTTTATATATGGAGTACCATACAGCAAACTGAATAAACAGTACATCTATATATATCCAAAAAATGCTGTTTTTTTAAAAAGGAATCTGAAGACTATGTACCATTTTATAAAAATTTGAAACACAAAACATTTATCACTTATGGATACTTGTAAAAGCATAAACAATATGATATATACTCAAAAACCTCAAGATAGTTATTACCCTTACAGAGGGTAACAGGACTGAGAAAGACTGGGAGGATATTGCTTTACGTGGATACCTAAGACTGAATTTACTTCCAAAAAATCAAAAAAGTGGCAGAATTTATAGTTCTGGATGGTGTGTATTTGCTATATTATTTACTGTTTATGTTTTAAATATTTTATAATTAAGATATATACATATATTCAAAAAAATGAATATATAATATCTAAACTGAAAATTACCTTGGAGATCATCTAATCCAACCTACTTACTTTATTAAAGAAAAGGTACCAGAATAAGAATATAAAATAAATACTACTGTAGTCTTGGTAGTTTTAAACATAAGCTACATGTCTGAAGTAGCACTTAGGGGAATTAAATCTTGATCACTTAGTGATCACTCAACTTCTCAAAATCTGATGTTAGCTAGAAATACAGAGAGCACAAACACAACCCCTCCTAGGAAAGCTTTGTCAAATTCAGCACAGGCAGAGGCAATAAAGTGGGGATGTAGTATAGGTGTCTTAGGCCTATTATCCAGACTGACCCCTAGACCTCTATCTACTTAAAATTAGTTGAAAGTACTGAAGCCTAGAGGATTTTGCTCCTGATGATTCTTATTCATCAGTGCACAGAAGATATCTAAAAGTAGTCCTGAACTGGAGAGCAGTTACATTCATCAAGCACTTACAAATACATAAAACTGCATGTGAAAACAAAAAAATCAGAGATGCAGCCAAGTGTTCTCATAGAATCTTCAATCCAGGAGGAAAGAAAGGACTTAATTTCAGTTGAGGTAAGTAAATTACCTATTTTGCAGTTGAGATCTAACTATTAAGCTCATCCCTCCCTGTCCTTCATTTAGCCCAAAAGATGGAAGAGGAATTTTAAGAGGGGATGAATTGACTCCCCACTGAGTTAAATGAGACCATAAAACTTTTACTTTTTCATCTTGAAAATAATTTGAATTAAAGTACACTGGGCAATAATTAAAGGGATACACAATATGAAATGCAGAAATCTAGTTCTATGCGTTTAAAAGACTAAAGTTAGCTGTGTTTTTCTAATACATTCTCCTTAAGTGTTCTCCTTTCAACACTGCAGTCAATTTTTAAGCACTTCCATCTTTCAAGCACAGTGTATCCCCACCTTAGCTACCAAACTTAACTCGTTTAATTTTCTATTTTCCTTCTCTGTTCCTGAAACATGTTTAATGTGTCCTAGTCCATTTTGGGCTGCTAAAACAAAATACCACAGACTGGGGGCCTTATAAACAGAAACCTGTTTTTCAAATTCCTGGAGTCTAGGAAACCCAGTATCAAGGTGCTGGCAGATTCTGTGTCTGACAAGAACCAGCCTCCCAGTTCACAGATAGCTGTCTTCTGGCTGAGTCCTCATATGGAGGAAGAGTCAAGCAAACTCTGCAATCTTTAATAATAAAGCACTAATCTCATTCACGAGATAAGAAGGCCCCACTTCCTAATACCATTACGGTGGGTTTTACAATTCAATTGTATGAATTTTGAGAGGACAAAATCATTAAGTCTATAGCAGTATGTCACAGACATAGCAAAATGTGTAAGAAATTGAATATCAATGAAGCAGCTTAAGTAATTAGAGAAACTTTTCATTTCTTAGAAGCTCTAAATTTAGAATATCTTTTTTTTTTTTTTAAAGATTTTATTTATTTATTTGACAGAGAGAAACACAGCCAGAGAGGGAACACAAGTAGGGGGAGTGAGAGAGGGAGAAGCAGGCTTCCCATAGAGCAGAGAGCCCGATGTGGGGCTCGATCCCGGAGACCCGGGATCATGACCTAAGCCGAAGGCAGTCGCTTAACCAACTGAGCCACCCAGGCGCCCCTAAATTTAGAATATCGTAAACAGAACAGTTTCTATCACCAACATGCAATATGATGTACTGTCAGCCTACTTCAGAAAACTAGAGAAGAAAAATGTTACCCCATTACTTTTTGTGTGAAACGGGATTTATTGACCAGTATACATGTCACATACAATAGGTACTCAAAAGACATATATTCTTCCCCCAAACAAAAACTTTATTTAACAACGGTAAATACTTAACATTCTTATTTATGGCACACTATGAGGTTATCAATATTGGCACACACACACACACACAGGCACAATAAATAGAATTCATAAAAAAAAAATTCTGAAAAAATAATAAGCCGGAAATACCCGTATTTCTCCGCATGACCCATTAGCTTTATAGAGAAAACATTGGTGGGTACTTCGTCTTTTCCCTTCCAAAGAACAGGATTATGCCTTACATCTGATAAGAGAAAGGAAGTATTTGTTGGCAATATGAAGAAATTCCCATAGTGGTAGCTGCAGTGCTAGAAACTATAATCTCAGAAAATAATACCAGTTTTAAAGATGGAGCTAAAAAGTGCAAGGATGTGACAAAATGTGACATTTGTCGATACTGAATGGTACATGCATGACTGTTACATTATTTTCTGCATTGTCTGCATATTTAATTTAGAGAGAAAATTCAGAGTTTATTCTGTACCGCAAGGAATATAAAAGTTAACAGTGGTTACAGGCCACAAAAGCAATTCTAAGACTACCTTCTCATATCCAAGAATAGATGTCTATTTATTTCAAGAAGCTTGAAATGGATAAGGTATCCCTTTTGACACGTGAAACAAATCATCACATTAAGAACAAAGACTTACCAGCCTGCATACCACAAAGAGACAGGTCAAAAAAAATTTTCAAGTTTTATTTCTGTAATATAAAAAGGATCTGTGCTTGACTAACCTCAACTAACCCCAAAGGGGACATGTAAACTTCCATCATACACTTAACTGTTAAGTCACCACATTAAGCTCCATATTGGCCAGTCAAGAGTTTCATTTAAGGAACATTTTATTTTACTTGTATAATAAATGTTCAGGAACCAAATGCAATTTCCATGTTTTTTATTTATGGCATAGATGCTGCCTTTAATAAAGTCTTATATAGGATTCTTTTCTATGATCCACATGTGCCATCTTATAGATTCCAGAAGACTTCCTAGGATGGAACTTCTGGAATAATGTTATCCAATAAGAATCTATATCTTCAAAACCTCTTTTCGTTTCAGGTTCAACCTTCTGATTCATCCGCCATTTATCAAATTAACAGGAGAGGTCAAAAGTAAAGCAAATTAGGGCATCTGGGTGGCTCAATTGGTTAAGTGCCTGCCTTCAGCTGATCTCTGCTCAGCGCCCCCCGCCCCCCAGTGCTTTCTCTCTCGCACTCACTCTCTCAAATAAATAAAATCTTAAAAAAAAAAAAAAAGTAAAGCAAATTACAGAAGGGGCTTGAGGATTAGTAATACTGAACAGTGCATCACTAATTATTAAAATGTATTGTTTATTTCAAATGTAGTTAACAAATTTTAAATAAACTCACATACTAAGTATTTCCCAAAATAATAATTCTGAAAGTATGAAAAGCTTAAAAATATTTATAGAGAAAAGCATGAAAATATACCAATGTTCCAGTCACCTGTTTACTACTAACCAACCAGTTTTCTTGGGCAAGTCACTAAGTCACATATAAGGTCACTTAGGTCACTTTATACAGTATTATTCTATTTTTTTGAGAATGATCACATCTAAAAAACAATCCTCTGAAACAGACAAAGTATCACCTTCATTTAACAGAAGTTATTAACAGAACAAAGGCTTTGAAAGGTAAATAACCTGCTCATGACCAGCTAGGAAGCTAGGTTGGAAGGATGAACCCATGCCATCTTCTGACACCAAAGTTAGTGCTTCTTCCTCCACATCAGTGGTTCTTGGTGGTATTTGTTCACTGAACCTGTTGAGACTCTGAAACTTAAAATTTATATATAATTTTAGGGAGTTCACAGTCACGAAGCTTAGAATCAAACAGAAACAACTGTCAGCTAAATCTCATTTGCAAACAACAAATTCCAAAAAAAAAGGTATTAGCTTTTTCATTCCCAGATTGGCCTTAAACTTATAAAGTTCATTTGACTTATTACCCATAATGCTGTTTACTTATTAATAAGTCAGATCAAAGCACACTATAGGTAACATTTCTAGAGTAAATGAAAATTAAAAGTTAGCAAAGAAATTTATCATCTATTTATTAATAAGTTATTTCATTTAAGAAATCATATAGCATCTTTAAGAATTTTAAACATCTATTCAGGACATAAGGTATGTAGATTAACGCCATTACTATTTACTGTAATTTTACTTGACTTCCTTTATTAGAAGAAAAAGCCCCCTTTCTTGCACTGTTATGCTCAGAAAAGGCCCAGTGATGGCATCTTAAGAAGTCTGCCTTCTAATAACAGTGTAGAAAAGATTCAAATAGAAGCAAACTACTCCTCTCAACAGGTAGAACAGAAATGCACCACTGTATGCAAAGATTTTTGAACTCTAGCCCAGAGACTCAGACTGCGGTTCTAGCTCTGCCACCCGGGGGGTTTTAGGAAAATCATTTTAAAGCTTTGCACTTCAATATTTTCATGTACAAAATGGAGTGACTGGCCTCAGTCTATAGGTGACTATGGCCTAGTCTATAAATCTCGAATCCGAAGACAGAATGATAATCATGAAAGAAAAATATCAAAGTATTTGCAGGCAACTGCCAAATAAAATTTCCTTCTTGTATATATATATATATATATATATATATATATATATATATATATATATATATACACATACATACTCACACACAGACACACACACACAATGCGCCACATTTTGGATTACGGAGTTGGACCAGGGTAAAGATAATAAAGTATCTCACATATGCCAAATAGTTGTATAAAAGGGTAAAAACAATATTGTTTAGCAGCTGCAGGTGTTAGTGTTGAGTCCATAGAACTGCCCTAAGACTGGAAGAGCACAGAAGATTGAGTCTCCATTATATGACAGGATTTCACAAAAAATGGTGTTATATGGAGAAAATCACTAGACTACAAGCTTCCGAAAGACAGACACAATTGTCTCCATAGCTCCTACATCTAACCCAGCTCATGGCAGTCACAGTAGCTACCCAATAAATGTTAGGTGACTATTTACTGATAACTAATTCATCCACATGCTGGCAACACTTTGGTAAACACTAGGAGTCCCTTGCCCTTAAAGAGTGAGTTCACAGCTAGTGAGAATGAAACAATGTAAAGGATAACATGCTAGAGTCCATCCTAAGTAAGGTGCTTTGAGAACAACAAAAATAACAGGGTAGGAAGACTTCAAAGAATAATACTTATTAAGGGCCTAGTGTTAGACATTTTACAAACTCTAATCCTTAAAACAACTCTGAGTTAGTTTCACCATCTCTTTTTACAGATAACAAAACTGCAGCTCACTAAGACTTAAGCAACTTGCCAAGATCAGACAACTAAGGTGAGCCCAGATTAAAGTGGGATCTAATTCCAAAGCTATTTTCACTGTACATATTGTAATGTTTTTGAATTTATCTTTACATTTGCAGCAGGAGGAGAGTTAAAATCAGCCAAAACTGTTATCCTGAAAAGAGAAAATTTGTCTTCACTCATAAAAATAAAAAAACCAGGGACGCCTGGGTGGCTCAGTTGGTTAAGCAACTGCCTTCGGCTCAGGTCATGATCCTGGAGACCCGGGATCGAGCCCCACATCGGGCTTTCTGCTCGGCGGGAAGCCTGCTTCTCCCCCTCTCAGTCCCTCTGCTTGTGTTCCCTCTCTGGCTGTGTTTCTCTCTGTCAAATAAATAAAATATTAAAAAATAAAAATAAAATAAAATAAAAAAACTGGGGCACCTGGGTGGCTCAGTCGATAAGCGTCTGCCTTCGGCTCAGTTCATGATTCTGGAGTCCAGGGTTCAAGCCCCCACATCAGGCTCCCTGCTCGGCAGGAAGCCTGCTTCTCCCTCTCTCACTTCCCCCGCTTGTGTTCCCTCTCTAGCTGTGTTTCTCTCTGTCAAATAAATAAATAAAATCTTAAATAAATAAATAAATAAATAAATAACCTTTTAACAGCTCCAGGTGCATTTAATGTAATGTCTCTACGTTTTGACCAATACAAGTTTGGGTCTAAACAAAAATGTTCGACATGACAAGAACATAACCAGTAATCATTTAAGAAAACAAACATCTGCAACTATTTCAAGTGCTTGAGCTGAAAAATTTACATATGATCCATAGTTTTGGATTAGCCCATTGACTGCTTATTTGAATCAGCAGATTATTTCTGATGGGGGGGAATTTTTTGGACAGCAAAAGGATTTTTAAAATGATCTAAAGTTTAAGAAATACAACTGATTAAAGGTTAAACACCCAACACACTGTAAGTACTCGATAAATCTTATTAAATGAACTGAACAAGTGGAATGAGAATGTCTCACACTTCTAACAAGTATACTTAAGGAGGTATTTTTTTAAGCCAAGAAAAAAAAAAATAGTGGGCAATTTAAGAGAGGTAAAATAAAAACAGCTTACGAAACCTCTGAAGAGAAATCAAAACACTGTAATTTCTATCTTTCTGTGAAGTTAAACTCCTCAGGAACTAGGTAGTGTCCAGACAATAGTGTACCAAATACTTAGCATACTAATGCTAGTTACTAAATATTAATACAAGACTTTCTTAGTTTCCAGTTCTAATTTTGTAGAGGGTCATTATTTCCTGAATCTATTTCTTGCTTTTGTTGTCATAATTATTAGTTTCTTTAAAGGGCTCTGGGTCATTCTTTGGGCTTATCAGCACCGCCATTGATACTGTATTCATTTTATCACAAATGTGATAAATAACTCAGATCTGTAAGATCTAATTCTAAAATTATTTCCACTACACATACCATGGCAAAAATTTTGTTATCTTCCTAAATTCTAAACTTTCTTACCTGGTTTACACAGTAATCTAAGTAAGAGTATTCATTAGCCAGAGCTTATGAAGTAAATACTTCTCATCCCTCTTGTCTAATTCATTCAACATTTATTGGGTATCTACTGTGATTGACAGGTAACTTTTTAACAGTTATACTTCCAAACTTGAGGTCATTTTCATTTCAAACCCTCTTTCCACCCCCCAAGAATATTCTGGAATAATTCCCTGCTTCTTTCAATATTACAGGCGGTGGAGTTCTCCAAAATTATGGATCATATCTATATCCCCTCATGATTTATGGACGGTAACTCTAGATTGTAAATCCCATACTGCTATTCGTTTACATTTTCTAAAATACCCTAGCCACTTAATAAATATAATCCCAGACAGATTTAGTAATGTTTCTATTTTAGTATGCCAATTAGACGTTTTTAAAAATTCAGACACTAAATTATCTTTGAAGAATTCTAAGCTCAACAGTGTCTGTGTTAAAATTATTTCTAACAATTTGATGGACTAAAACATTTGCCACATTCAATTCTGACTTTACCAACAAAACCTCCACGCCATGACGGAGAAAGAGTCCTTTTCATTCTCTCAACTGAAAAGGGAAAATAAAAAAAAACCCAACTGTTTGCTGGTTTTCATTTAACAGAATCTCTGGCAAACCCAGTAGCTCACGTTTAATTCGAAAATCCCAATAATCGATAATTTGTGAACACAGCCCTTGGGCCTGATTTCCCGCGTCATCCGCCCTCCCTCCCCACCATTCCACCCCCCAAAACCCCAACCCACTGAAGCACACGTCTAAGCATTTTTCACCAACAGGGCCAAAACCTCGGGAAAAAAAGCTTCCCTTGGAAGGAAAAGGCCAGCCCTACCCTGCCGGGGGCTCGGGCCTGCTCCTCAAGCTCCGCTCCAAGGAGGGCCAACTCTCGACGCCCTGCACGCCCCGCCCCGGGCCCGCTCGCGTCCCCTCAGGCGACAAAACCTTCCCTCCGGCCCCCAGCCAGGACTGACAGTTACGGTAGCAGCAGGCGCTGCTACCAGAGGCCTACTTCTGGCACCGACCTCTCCAAACCACGCGCCCCCAAACACTCGCGGTGGCGCGGTTCGGGAGCGTCCCTACTTCGCCAGAACAAGCCCTGAAGAATGGTTTGGGTGACAGAGAGAACGAAGGGAAATGCCACCCAGCCTCCCCAGCCCAGGCCCAGTCCTCCGCCACACTGACCTGTTGTCGCCCCCGCGCCTGGGCTGTGGCCCTCGCAGCAGCGGCAGCCTCACTGGTCGCAGTCGCCCTCGCTCGCCGCCTCCGCCCGCCACCGCCTCGTTCCCTTTCGCTGCCTCCACCGCCGGGGCTCATGCGGGACCCGCGCTTCCTTCTCCCGAGACTAAGGCCGGGAAAGGGGGCGCCGGGCCGCAGAAAACCCCGCGTTCGTCACCAGCCGCCGCTCCGCCGCTGCCTGTCCCCACTGGGGAGTTGCGGGACCCTCGGAGCCGGCGCTAGGCTGCAAGCTGCTGCGAGAGCGACCCCAAGGAGGAGCCGAGGGAGGCGCAGCTGCCTGCGGCCGTAATCGTTGGGTCCGCAGAGATGAAGCTCAAGTCGGAGGCGGCAGCGGAAGGCGAGCGCGCAGGCGGGAGGATAGCTAAGTGGCAGCGGGGTGCGCGGGCGGGAGGAAGGTGGTGTCGAGGTTCTGGCGAAGGGGATTCAGGCTCTGTCGTCTCCTGCAGTCACCCCGAACCGAGCGCCACCATCTTGGGAAAAACGCGGATTTCGCGGCCGCAGCGATAGCCGGGAGGACTGGCTGGGCGGGCCGAGTATCCCAGCAGGCAGCGCGCGCCGCCCGATCGAGCGAGAGCTCCGGGCCCGGACGCCGGGACGTGGGGCGGGGACGGGGTGCGCGCGGGAGGGAGCAGCGTTGTACCCCGCCCTCTCTTGCCGGCTCCTCCCCCTTCCTGCTTGCCGTCGTCGCCAGCGCAGTGGCTGTTGGGAAGGGGAAGTTGCTCGCGGCTCCCTGGAGTCCTACCAGGATTGGTCGCCATCTTGGGATCGGGTGGAGGGTCAGTGTTTCTATTGAGTCACCGCTTTCTGTGGTCCCACTGAAAGAAAGGGTACATGCTGGAACCCCTCTGGAGCCCCCGAGAGTGTTGGAGAGCCCCCTGTTATAACCAAGTGGAGAACGTGCTAGGACTTAAACGCTCTCGATGGGGGGGGGGTGCGAATGGGTCTGAAAATCCACCGCGGGAGGGGTGGTTTTAATATCTCCCAGCCTGCTTTTGATGCTGCAGCTTCTGGATACCAGGCCTGTGACCCCATCCTCTTTCCGTCCAGCGTTACCTATGTAAATACTGCAGGGGTACCCCGAAAGTGTGAGTCGTGTTTCAGGGGACCAAGGTCATTTGCTTAGCCCTCTCTCCAATACGATGTCATTAGTCTACTAGAAGATGAAAGGCCATCTCGCAGTTTTGACATTCCGTATGTT
Organism: Spilogale gracilis; assembly: GCA_004023965.1. Classification (NCBI taxonomy): domain Eukaryota; kingdom Metazoa; phylum Chordata; class Mammalia; order Carnivora; family Mephitidae; genus Spilogale; species Spilogale gracilis. The sequence continues at coordinate 37,980 of PITA01011949.1, forward strand.
GTTAAAGAGATTGTGGCCTTTTAGTTAACATCAGGTGGATGGATGCTAATGTTGATTCATATGACAACTGAACCCATTTAAAACCATTCATCTTCATATTTAGTATCAAGGTCATCACTTTATTTAAAAGGGCTTTTTTTATGGCTCTGCAACACTTGACTGGCAAATACAGTATAATCACTAACAATTCATAGTCTAGGGCTTGCAACTTTGCTAAGCCCTAAAATACTATATGAGATCCCATTCATCTAGTATGCAAAGAATTTTTTTTTAAATAAACAATCTTACATAGCATTGTATTTAGCTGCCATTCTTAGAACATTATAAGTCAGGGATATATTTATGTATACTGCTTCCCTGTTATAAGCAACTGTAAAAACCTTAAACTTTAAAAAAATAAGCTAGCAGAATTTAAATTATCCCACAATTAATAATAAATGACAGTATTAAATCATGTCCAATTATGACTAAATTCCTCATTCTTTTTTTCATTTCCCCTCATTACAGATTATCATTTGGAAACAAGTTGTAGTTATATTTTACAGAAAAGGCTAGTTAAAATCATAATATTTTAAGGATTTTCTTTGCATATTAAAATAGGCAAATGAGAATGAAAATCTTTAAAAATTTTTGTTAAAATAATCAAAGCAAAATATTACTTCAGTATCTAGCCTGTGAAAATACTTTTATCTATTCTCCTTAAATAGAAATGGTCTGAATAAATGAAATTTTATATAACCTAATGCATCAAAATGGAATTCCTGAGTACCAAAAAAAGAGAACTAAATCTGCTCTTAAATGTCAGAATGACTATCCAGATCTTTACTAAAATCAAGAAGGTTCCCAATTCCTCCTTTGAATGTGGAGAAATTGCACATAGGTTTTTTTAGTTCTTTAATAGGTATCCAGTGTGACATTAGTGTCAGCCCTGATTCAAGACCCCACTGTGCTCTTATGGATTTTCAAATTTTGTGACGTTTGCTCATAAAAATACTAGCACATTGACTGGCATAAGTGCTCAGAATATGTTAGGGCTTAGTAGTAGTGGCATTAGTGTTATCAATACCATTGTTTAGCATTAAACTCTTCATGAACTCCTTCATACCTCCACCCTTATTTCCTACAGATCTACCTAAATTTGCACTCACCGTGATCTCCTGTCTTAAAGTATGAGCCATCCTTCCTACAGCTTTTTTTTTTGGGGGGGGGGAACTCTCAAGACTCAGTCCCTTGGTTGTTCCCTCTCTTGTTCATAAATTCTCCCTCTGCTAATTCTGTCCCTTCTATTTAGAAGAGCTATCTGTACTTGGATTATCATTTCTAAGTTCCCCTTCAACTACTGAAATGTAGCATTTGCCCTTATTTTACTATATACACTGCTTGTATTAATGTCTGTAATAGCACAAAAAATTGCTTCTCAATTTTCATTGTATCTGACTTTTTTGCAAGTTTCCACACTGCTAGCTACTGCCCTCTGGAAACTGCTCCCTTGGTTCCATCACCTGCATTCTCTAGCTTCTCTCCCTGGGTCTTGTGCCCTTGTCTTCAAGTCTTCTTTGCAGAATGTTCTTCCTCTCCATCCTCAGTTCTTTTTGCCTACTGTATTATACAGTCTCTCACAGTGTCATGTACATATACTCTTCCTCTATCACTTAAGTCAGTCAAGGATCAAGTCTGAATCTTGAACACTCAGAACCAGACAAATCATCAATCCCTTATTGGAAATTTGTACTGGATGTTCTACAGCACCTTAAAACTCAGCTGGGTTAAATATTGAACGCATTTGTTCCATTTTCCACCATTAACTGAGATGGGAATAATTTTGGAGAAGAGCAAGTTTTGGAAGAACAAGCAGTAATTGGGTTTTGCAAATGTAAAATTAGAGATGCCTCTATTTCTGTAGTGGATATCTGTAGTAGAGATTGACTGCTAGCTGATCCCTAATATGCATTCACCTCTTCATCCATGATAATGGAGTTATCTAGCCAGACACATGGTTGCCTATAATAAACTCTCAAAGTATGGCCATGTCAGTATGTTCTGGCCAATGGGACTTGAGCAAAAATTATATAAGCAACTTCCAGATGATACTCTAATATAAATGGTTTGCCTCTTTTCTTTTGACCCTTTCTGATGATCAGAGTATAGGAGGGGTTGTGAGCTATTTGGGAGGTACAGCAAGGTGGGTCACTGAAGACTTCATGAATTGGAGCTTGCAGCTTGAGCTTTGGTGTGAGATGGCTAACTACTATAATCTGCATGGTTATTCTAGGTATATTTTACTGAAGCTGACTTTGTATCCTAATATCCAAGTGAAGAAATCAAAGAGACACCAATTCAAAGGGATACATACATCCCTATTTTTTTTTAAGATTTTTTTAAAAATTTATTTGACAGAAACACAGCTAGAGAGGGAACACAAGCAGGGGAAGTGAAAGAGGGAGAAGCAGGCTTCCCACCGAGCAGGGAGCCCGATGCAGGACTCATATGTGGGGCTTAAACCCAAGACTCCAGGATCATGACCTGAGCTGAAAGCAGACACTTAATGACTGAGCCACCCACGTGCCCCACGTGCCCCTAGGTTTATTGCAGCGTTATTTACGATAGCCAAATTATGGAAGCAGCACAAATGTCCATGGATAAATGAATAAATAAAGAAGAGGTGATTATATATCTATAGAAATGTTATTCAGTCATAAAAACAAATGAAATCATGCCACTTGAAATGACATGGATGGAGCTAGAAAGTATAATGCTAAGCAAAATAAGTCAGAGAAAGACAACTACCATATGATTTCACAGATACATGGAACTTAAGAAACAAAACAAATGGTAGAAAGGGGACAAACAAAGAAAGAGACTCAACTATAGAGAATAAACTGATGGTTACCAGAGGGTAAGTTGGTGGGCAGATGGGTGAAATAGATGATGGGTATTAAGGAGGGTATGTGTGATGAGCACAGTGTGATGTATGGAATTGTTGAATCACTATATTGTACAACTGAAACTAATACGTAATACTCTATGTTAACTATACTGGAATCTAAAAAAATAATTCAAGTAAAAAACCTGGAAATGCTATCATGCTTTGACCTTGGTCATTTCTGTCTCTGTGCCTACCTTAAACCCAGCAAGGAAAGTAGGTGGAAGAGTATCATTGACTACCAGCTGTTGCTGCTGCTAATCTGAGCTGTTCTGAATAAAACAGTTCAAATGAAATCAATGAATCCATTCTTAGAAATTTTGCCTTCTGACAGGTGCATCTTTTAGTTCTTTGAAATCATTCACATTGCATTCATATGTCTAATACTATTTTTAATACTTATTCTAACAGGAATTCTAACAAAATACATTTTAAATCTAAGGAAGTGCATTAGTTAAACAAAATCAATTATTAAAAATGGTGCAGGGATGCCTGGATGGCTCAGTTGGTTAGGAATCTGCCTTTGGCTCAGGTCATGATCTCAGGGCCCTGGAGTCGAGTCCCTCACTGGGGTCCTTGCTTGGCTGAGAGCCTGCTTCTCCCTCTGCCTGCTCTGCCTGCAGCTCCCCCTGCTCATGCTCTCTCTCTCTCTGACATAAATAAATAAAATTTTTAAAAAATAAAAAATAATTAAAATAAAAATTAAAAATACATATTTTTCAGAATATTTTGACAAAAGAAAATATCTGGCTAGGGTAATTTTCATTGATAATATTTCATTTTTTCTTGCTTGGCAGTAACAAATAATACAAAATTATCAAAATGATAAAATTTACTACTGGACTCCTTGAGATTGCTTCATACAATTTTATATCTAATGCTTGCCTTTTTTGCTTGTTCTTCGTTTTGTTTTCTGACAGTAATCCATCATTATGTTACAGAAAAAGGAAAGTTTTTAAAGATAACAATGTGGATATTATTCATGACATAGAATGTTTTGTTATGTTTTTAGTTTGGTTGAGTAGGATACCAATTGCATCTGTAGTTTAGTACTTAACACAGATATTCTGGATGACAGATTATTTCCACAGATGACATTTGCGCACCCATTAAATGCTAGTTGCTGGAATAAATCTCATTAATTCTTACAACTTTGAGTATTATGCATTTTATGGATTAGGAAATTTAAGCTTAGAATAAGTAAATTGTCTATGCCTTACAGCTGAGTAGAGGTAGGATTTAAATCCAGGTGTGTGTGTGTGTGTGTGTGTGTGTGTGTGTGTGTGTGTGTGTCTGTCTGTCTGATTGCTGCTTTCCCAGAAAATCAAGAGGTTTTTTTTTTTGATTTTCAAATATGTTTCATTGAAGTCCTTTTTCAATCAGTCATCCCTAACAAAATTACAGGTTTCCCCTGCTTTTCAAAAGTAGAATGTTCCTATGAAATCTTCCATACATTGAAATGACATAAAGCAAAAAAGCAAATACCATTAATATACATAGAAAAATTGCTTAACATTCCCAGATTAAAAAAAAAAAAAAGAACCTCTCAGTCTTTTCTGATACCTTAGGGCACATCTTGCTAATGGACGCATGCGATGAATGGAGATAAAACATACTCATAGGCAGAATTCAAAGCGATGACAGCTTAATTCTGAAATGCTGAGTGTAATTCCTGAAAAAGAAGCTGGGTGGTGACACGGTCCCTGCTCTGGGTGTGTGCTGCTTCTATTATGGCTAGCTGCAGAACAAATAATGAACACGATTTTCACTTTTTACTTTTTTTTTTTTTTTGTAAAAGCAAAAATCTTCAGATTTCTTTCAGTCAGTAAAAATAGGTATGTGCTAATGTGCTAATGTGTGTCTTTTACAAAAGTCAAGTAGGGTAACACGAGCTTTCAAAAGTGGGGGATACCTGTATACCAGAAAAATATTCTCAACTTGTTACCCCAGCAGAAACCTCCTTTTCCATACTGTTCAATTCAAAACTCGGATTCTGAAAGCCCCAGCCAACCTAATCTGCCACCATTCCCCTCCAGCTTTCAGTCCTTTTCTGTGATGTTGGACCAGCTGCTTACCTTTTTTAAGCTTCAATTTCTTCATTTGTAAAGAGGATGATATGAATAATGATTAAAGAGATCGTGCATTGCTAAGGACTTGACTCAGTGCCTGGCACATGATGAATGCTCAGTAAATGTTAATGAATGGGTGAGTAGATGAAATTGTCTTAATTTGGGACTCCCCAGAAGCAGATTTAAGACAATAATTTGAGTACAAGTATTTTCTTTGGGAGGTGATCCCCAAAACTTTGGTAGGAAGTGAGTTAGAGAAGGAGGACAGACAACCAATAAAGTGTGCATTATTAATCAAGTATCTGCTGTGGGCAGCTAGTGCTTAATTCTGCTGAGGAACTCCGGGAGAAAGTGTAACATATTCACATCAGTTATCCTGTCAGTAGAGAGAGGGAGCTGTTATTGTACACTGACAATCCAAGTGATGACTCACACTGCTGGCTTGCTGTGATAAAGACACGGCAGTTCCAGTTGGTCAGGGAGTGCCCAAAGCAAAAAAAAAAAAAAAAAGCAAACGCTGGTAATTGAAACTAGAACTGGTGTATAGTACATTGATTAATTCCTAGGTCACCAGCAGCAACTGCTATATGAATAAAGGCACATCTAAACAAAGGGAAAAATGAGCCAAATTTGATGAATTTACCACATTTAGATAGCCCTCATGGTTGCAGGTTTAGAAGTCTATTAGTGTAGTCCACCAACCAAATTAACATTAATGAAGCTGAAGAGATGGAATTTTAAAATCAGAATGCCAGTTTATTGATTTAAATTGAGAAATAAAGGGCACCTGTATGGCTCAGTCTTAAACGTTGGCTCAGGTCACGATCCTGGGGTTCTGGGATCGAGCCCCACATCGGGCTGCCTGCTCAGCAGGAAGCCTTCTCCCTCTCCCATTTGCCCTGTTTGTGTTCCCTTTCTTCTTGTGTCTCTCTCTATCAAATAAACAAACAAACAAACAAATAAATAAATAATTGAGAAGTAAGTACTACAGGGACTAGAATACTGGCAGTGCTATGAATAGAGCATTCCTTCCTTGTAAGAAGACATGCAGGGCCCTCAATAACAGCAACTTGCTTATGAAGCTTGAGATCTAGACAAAGGGAGTTGGAGGAACTGAATTTTGATGACAGTAAGCTAAAATACCCGATATAGTCAACTTCCATTAAGAATCATCTTGACATGGGGTGCCTGGGTAGCTCAGTTGGTTAAGAATTCAACTCATGGGGCTCCTGGGTGGCTCAGTTGGTTAAGCGACTGCCTTCGGCTCAGGTTATGATCCCAGAGACCAGGGATCCAGTCCCACATCAGGCTCCCTGCTCGGCAGGAAGCCTGCTTCTCCCTCTCTCACTCCCCCTGCTTGTGTTCTCTCTCTGGCTGTGTTTCTCTCTGTCAAATAAATAAAATCTTAAAAAAAAAAAAAAAAGAAGAAGAATTCAACTCATGATTTTAGCTCAGGTCATGATCTCGGGGTTGTGAGATCAAGCCCGATTTCCAGCCCTGTGCTGGGCATGGAGCCTGCTTAAGATTTCTCTCTCTCTCTGCCTCTACTCCTTTGCCCCCTCCCCACCAAAAGAATCATCTTGACAGAAGAATGAGAATATTTAAGCTCATTGGCCAATGTCCCTGAAGAAGGTTATATCCATCATTTCCTAATCTGACTTTATTCAATATTTCCACCAATGACTGGCCCCCTCAGGGAGCCTGCCTCTCCCTTTCCCTCTGACTTGTGCTTCCCCTGCTTGTCTCTCATTCTCTGTCAAATAAATAAATAAAATCTTAAAAAAAAATAAGAATGCTCTTGTTCTTAATAAAAATATGCTAAGGTATTTAAGAGAAGTGTCATGAAGTCTGTAATTTGTCTCAAATGGTTCCACAGAGGTAATAAATAATTGAGCAAATATAGCAAAATATAAGCTATTGTGAAATCTAGGTAAATAATGACTAGGAAATGGGGAAGTAAGAACAAGTATGGTATGTTTCATATGAGAAATATGGTATGTTTCATGTGAGAAATATGAGAAATATTTGACATGAAAAAGAATTGGAAAAGTTACTGGGAGATCGTTAGTAAGTTCCATAAGTTTGAGAGGTCTGAAGAATTTCAGACTGTACATAGTAGAAAACAACTTCTGAATGAGAGGAAATTACAAACATTTAGGCAATAAAATTTAATATTGTTGGTACTCAGTGCTAAGAGGAGTGCCAAAAAAACATAGAAATGAAGGAATGTAAGATTGCCTTTTCAGTGTTACACTTTCGGATTAACCACATAATGGACCAGGGCAGAGGTTTGTGTAAGTCACATTTAAAAAAGAGAGTTGGTTTCCAGACCTGCAAGGCCTAACTGAAATGTGCCATTTCTAAAGAAGGGGGCCAGTCATTGGTGGAAATATTTTTTTTAATTGTTACTTAAAATTTTTTTTCCAGTGTTCCAAGATTCATTCCCCATTCCCCACACCCAGTGCTCCACGCTTTAGGTGTCCCCAGTACCCACCACCAGGCTCTTCCATCCCTCCACCCCCTTCCTCCAAGTCCCTCAGTTTGTTTCTGTGTTCAAAGTCTCTGTTGTTTTGTTTCTCTCCCTGGATTACCCTAGTTCCCATTTACTTTCCTTCTCCTACTGTCCTCTAGGTTACCCCTTATGCACCGCAAGTAAGTGAAACCATGTGATACTTGACTTTCTCTACTTTGCTTATTTCACTCAGCATAATCTCTTCCAATCCAGTCCATTTATAGGAATCCTCACAATCTGATTCTTCTGAATGCTTCCTCATGATTAGATTCACATTATGTATTTTTGGAACTGGTATATAAGTGATGTTACATGCTCTTTGCATCACCAGAGCAGGCACATTTGGTAGTGTGTTGTATTACCGGTGATGCTAAACTTTTATTACTTGGTTAATGTGGTAGCTGCTAGATTTCTCCACCATAAATATTTGTTGTAATTAATAAGTAATTTGAGTAGTGGCACTTTGAGAATTGAATATTTCATATTTTACCTACTAGTTTTGTATCTATGTGTGATTACTGTCTGAATCAACTTTACACTGGTGTTTGTTCAATAATTTTTCCCTCTATTTCTTTTATGTCTATCAGCTGCATTTTTTAGTAAAGAAGAAATTTCCTCCTACCCACCATTATTCTTTAGTATTAATATGGATTCATGGATTTCCTTTTTATTCACTATGGCAAAATACACTACGTCATTATTCTGTTTTTTTTTAAGATTTTATTTATTTGACAGAGAGAAACACAGCCAGAGCAGGAACACAAGCAGGGGGAGTGAGAGGGAGAAGCAGGCTTCCCGCTGAGCAGCAAGCCTGATGTGGGACTCGATCCCAGGTCTCCGGGATCATGACCTGAGCTGAAGGCAGTCGTTTAACCAACTGAGCCACCCAAGTGCCCCCATCATTATTCTTTTAAGTGCTCAAATTTTCCCAGATTTGGCCAGCTGGGGCATCTCAAGCCAATTTTGTGTTCTTTTGACTTGTCTCTGTCAATCTGAGTATTTCTTTGGTTTTAAGCACAATAAGTAAGATGTTCAGGCTTATTCTACTCCAGATCTGAACTCAGCCATTTCGCAGGAGCTTGTGGGGTTTTGTTTGCTTGTTTTGATTTGTTTTAGTAAACAAGGGCATTAGTTATTGCATCACTGGCCATATTATAGAATACATATATAATATTTTAAAATTATGGGTTCATAATTTTATTTCACTTCCAATACTCCTGTACTCTTTTGCATCTTCTCTCACTTCATATTTATTTCTCTATTCTCCCACAGTAGGAACTCAACATATTTATCATATGCTCTCTTACAGTACACAAATTACTAAAACCACTTTCAACAGCAAATCTACTAAGTAAAATTCAAGAGTTCTTTGCAGATTTTTCGTTCTTGAACTAAACCCCCTAAAGATGATCAGAGTATTGTATCCAGAAGTTTCTTGAATTAATTCCTATCAGTTTGATATATAGTTAAGTTAATTTGTTTCTGTCTATAGAAATTTTTATCTTTTCATCTTCATTAGTTTAATTTCAGTTTAAGTTTATAAAACACTGAGGTTTCAAATATAAAAACTATTCAAATATGAAAACTATGTAATGTTTCTTATATTCTACATGTGAATGAAACCATGTAATAATTATCTTTCTCTGATTGCCTTATTTCACTTAGTGTAATATCCTCCAGTTCCATCCATGTCAATGTAACTGGTAGATATTCAACCATTTTGATGGCTGAATAATATTCCATACCACATACCAGATCTTTTTATCCATTCATCTGTTGAAGGAAATCTTAGATCCTTCTACACTCTGGCTATTGTGGACATTGCTGCTATGAACATTGAAGTGCATGTGCCCCTTCATTTCACTGCATCTCTATCTTTGTGGTAAATACCCAGTAATGCAATTGTTGGGTCATAGGGTAGCTCTGTTTTTAACTTCTTAAGGAAACTCCATACTGTTTATCAGAGTGGCTAGACCAGTTTGCATTCTCACCAACAGTGAAAGAGGGTTCACCTTTCTCCACATCCTCACCAATCCTTGTTTTTTCCCTATCTAACTGGTATGAGGTAGTATCTCATTGTGGTTTTGATTTGTATTTCCATGATGACAAATGATGTTGAACATTTTTTCATGTGTCTAATAGCCATTTGTATGTCTTCTTTGGAGAAGTCTCTGTTTATGTCTTCTTCTCGTTTCTTAACTGGATTATCTGTTTTTTGAGTGTTGAGTTCAAGAAGTTCTTTATAGATCTTGGACACTAGCCCTTTATCTGTAATGTCATTTACAAATATCTTCTCCCATTCTGTGGGTTGCCTTTTAGTTTTATTGACTGTTTCGTTTGCTGTGCAGAAGCTTTTTATCTTGATGAAATCCCAACAGTTCATTTTTGCTTTTGTGTCCCCTGCCTTTGAAGATGTGTCTAACAAGAAGTTACAAAGGCTACATTGGAAGAAGTTGCTGCCTGTGTTCTCCTCTAGGATTCTGATGGATTCCTGTTTTATATGTTGGTCTTTCACTCACTTTGACTTTATCTTTGTGTGTGGTGTAAAAGAATGTTAAGTTTCATTTTTCTGCATGTGGCTGTCCACTTTTCCCAGCACCATTTATTGAAGAGACTGTCTTTTTTCCATTGGATATTCTTTCCTGATTTGGTCGAAGATTAGTTGACTATAGAGTTGAGGGTCCATTTCTGAGATCTCTATTCTGTTGCATGTGTCTATTATTGTGCCAGGACCATGCTGTCTTGATGATCAAAGCTTTGTAATATAGCTTGAAGTCAGGCATTTTGATGCACCCAGCACTGGTTTTCTTTTTCAACCTTCCCCCTGGTTACTTGGGGTCTTTTCTGATACCAGACAAATTTTAGGATTGTTTGTTCCAGTTCTGTGAAAAATGTTGATGGTATTTTGATAGGGATTGCATTGAAACTATAGATTTCTCTGGGCACCATAGACATTGGAACAATGTTTATTCTTCTAATCCATAAGCATGGAATGTTTTCCCATCTTGTAGTGTCTTCCTCAATTTCTTTCATAAGTGTTCTGTGGTTTCTAAGGTACATATCCTTTACCTCTTTGGTTAGGTTTATTCCTAGATATCTTATGGTTTTTGGTGCAATTGTAAATGAGATTGATTCTTTAATTGCTCTTTCTTCAGTCTCATTGTTAGTGTATAGAAATGCAACTTATTTCTGTGCATTGATTTTGTATCCTACCACATTACTGAATTACTATACAAATTCTAGTAATCTGGGGGTGAAGACTTTTGGGTTTTCCACATAATGTATCATATAACCAATGAAGAGTGAGAGTTTGAATTTTTCTTTCCCAATCTGAATGCCTTTTACTTATTTTTGTTGTCTGATTGAAGAGGTGAGGACTTTTAGTGTTATGCTGAACAACAGTGGTGAGATAAGGCATCACTTTTGTGTTCCTGACCTTAATAGAAAAGCTCTCAGTTTTTCCCCATTGAGAATGGTATTTGCCATGGGCTTTTACATAGAGGGCTTTTATGTTACTGAGGTATGTTCCTTGTACCCCTGCACTGTGGATACACTGTGGGGAGTCTTAATCAGGAACAATGAGGTATTTTGTCAAATGCTTTATTTTTTTTTAGCATGAAGATGATCGTAACATTATTGTCCTTTCTTTTATCAATGTGATGAATCACACTGATGGATTTGTGAATGTTGAATGACCCTTGCATCCCAGGAATATATCTCACTCGGTCAAGGTGAATAATCCTTTTAATATACTGTTGGATCCTACTGGCTGGTGTCTTGATGAGAATTTTGGCACCTCTGTTCATCAGGAATATTGGTCTGTAATACTCCCTTTTAATGGAACCTTTGCCTGCTTTGGGGATCAAGGTAATACTGGTCTCAAAGAATGAGTTTGGAAGTTTTCTTTCTCTTTTGAACTAGCTTCAGGTGAATAGGTATTATTTATTCTTTAAATGTTTGGTAGAATTATCCTGGGAAGATGTCTGGCCCTGGACTCCTGTTTTGGGGGAGGTTTTTAATTACTGTTGTAATTGCCTTGCTGGTTATTGGTCTGTTTGGCTTGTCTGTTTCTTCCTCTTTCAGTTACGGTAGTTTACAAGTTTCCAGGAATGCATCCATCTCTTCAAGATTGCCTTGTATATTAGCATATAGCTACTGCTAAGAAGTTCTAATGCTTGTCTCCATTTCCTTGACGTTAGTTGTGATCTGCTCTTTCACTCATGATTTTATGAATTTGGGTCCTTTTGCTTTTCTTTTGGATAAGTCTGGCCAGAGGTTTCTCGATCTTATTAATTGCTTCTAAGAACCAGCTTCTGGTTTTGTTAATCTGTTCTACCATTCTTCTAGTTTCTATTTCATTGATTTTTGCTCTAATCTTTATTATTTCTCTTCTCCTGCTTGGTTTAGGCCTTATTTGATGTTCTTTCTCCAGGTCCTTTAGGTGTAAGTTTAACTTGTGCCTTTGGGATTTTTCAGGTTTTTTGAGAGAGGCTTGGATGGCTCTATCATTCCCTCTAAGGACAACCTTTTCAGTATCCCATAGGTTTTGGATCCATTCTTGTTAGTTTCAATGCATTCTTTACATTCTTCTTTAATTTCCTGATTGACCCAATCATTCTTTAGCAGGGTGTTCTTTGACATCCAAGTGTTTGAGTCCCTTCCAAATTTCCTCCTGTGAATGAGTTCCTGTTTCAAAGCACTTTGGTCTGAAAATACGCAAGCTATAACCTCAGTCTTTTGGTACTGGTTGAGACCTGATTTGTGTCCCAGTATGTGATCTATTCTGGAGAAGTTCCATGTGCATTCGAGAAGAATGAGTACACATGAATCTATAAAACGTAGGTCTGTTGTTTTAGTCCTCTCTCTCTCTCCACCCCCTTTGGGGATCCCAATAATTCTGACTTTGGAACATTTCATGACATCATGGATCTCTCTATTTTCATGGGCTTCTAGCTGCCTATGCCTATTTTCTTCAGTTTCCTTCCTTTCTATCAGCTTTTCTTCTAGATCACTGATTAACTCTTCCACCTCATTTACCATGGCTGTTAGAGTATCCAGTTTAAACTGTGTCTCGTTCATAGCATTTTTAAGTTTGGCCTGATTAGATCTCATTTCTGCCCTTAAAGATTCTATATTGTCACTAATGTTTTTTCAAGCCAGCTATTGACTTTATGATTGCTATCCTGAATTCTATCTCTGGCATCTTGCTTATATCCATATCCATTAGCTCTGTGGCAGAGGGCATTGTCTCTGTTTCTTTTCTTTATTGAGAGTTCCTCCCCCTAGACATTCTGTCATGGGATGGTTGAGTGAATGAGCAGAGTCCAAAATGTTGATGACAACCCAAGCAAAATGAACCCTAGCAAAATCTGGAATGGCCCAAAGCCACTACAGAGAAAAACAAAGCCAAAATGAAAGCAAGAATAAAATTTTAAAAATTGAAAAAAAATTTAAATGATAGATGGTGGGGAAGGGGAGGGCTATAATCGCTCAGTGTCGAGAAAACAATGCATTTCAGTTGTTCCTGGGTCCACTTTGGTATCTGTATTGGAAGACCTATATTGCAATATTTCAAAGAAATCAGAACTTACATGTATATCAAGATAAAGTTGAATAGATTTTAATATATGCTAGTACACATGAATCTATAAAACGTAGGTCTGAAAAAAGTAAGTTAAAGAGCAACTTAAAAACATACATTGGGAAATAAGAATCTATTTGAAATGGGAACTCACTAAAAAAAATAACAAAGGAAGTCAAAAAATGTAAAATTTTATCCTGATGTATAAATGAGTCATGGGGGAACATCTAGAACTCCCTATATTATTTTTCCCTTGCACTGGAGTTTTACAATCTTGAGGGAAATAAGCTTATCATTCACCTATTCTTCCAGTCTGTCTCTGGGGGAGGGGCCTCTGCGTGTGGTCTCAAGCTTCTTTACCTGGATGGTATTGCCCTACCCCTTGTCAGAGGGATAGGCTTAATGTGAGCTGGTCGTTTGTGTGGCTTTTGTTCCCTGGCAGATTTCTCCTTCCTTTTAGAGGATTAGAGCACATATGGCTCTCTGGGAATCTCTGGCCCAGAGCCACAAGCTTGAGGCTTTCTTCAATAAACCCTCCAGGTTAAACCATCTCCATGTCTGTGTGTACCAAACTTCACAGACTCACACCTTTCATGCCTGTTCTAGCTCTCGGTGGGGACTTCTAAGGACCTGCAATCCTCTCTGCATTTTGTGATTTTGCAATTCAGAGTGGTTATGCGCTCACCTTGCACCCTCTTCTTCAGCTCTCAGTTCATGGCTGGGTGCTTCCCCAATGTCCTTTTGTGGGCCACAGTAACATGAGAGCTATTGTCCTGTTATGGGCACGAGCTGTTTTTTAATCTCCCCTAGGATGTTAAACAACCCACACCTTCTAGTCCTTTTCAGAGTGGTTAGGCAAAGAGTGGTCTCTACCAGCCTGACTTGCCATTTATGGTGACCAGAGCTAAGAGTCCCTTCTGGGCTTGCTGACAAAAGCCAGTCTCCGCACTCCACTGTTTGGGGACTCTATCAGTTCAGGCACTCCCTCACTTTTTTCTGAGTCTACTGGAATCCCGAGACCGCAATGATCCACCCAGAATTCTGCCCTATTCATCCCTTGTGTCCTTTTCAGAAAGGGGTGTCTCTTACTAGAGCAGATCTCCAAGGATCCCAATGTTTTGCTCCTGTATCATATCACTTTCTGGTTGCCAGCTTATGGAGGCTCCCTCCCCGCTCCATTTATCTTCCACCAAAGATTGAAGATCCTACCTAGCAAAAAGTAGTCATTTTTCTGCTTGTAGAGATTCAGATAAATCTTCTTACATCTCAGATTGAATTTGTGTGTGTTCAAAATGGTTTGATAGATAAACAGATAAACTCAGAGACCAAATGAAACAAGGTCCCCTACTCTGCTGTCATCTTGCCCCCCCTCCTTTTGATTGCATTTGTATCCAAAGATACTAGACACTAGAAAGACTTACATTATGAAGACTCTGATTTATGTTATATTGTTTAATCGTGCTAATGTTTTTGTTTCAGTAGGTAATTAATTTGGTTAGACTCAAACTGATGCTATCATACCTGATGGGGGCAGCATGTGCACACTGTTTTCATTTTGCTTTATGCATGCTTATATCAGGGAGCAGCAAGAAAGTTTGGCTTGAGTTTACACATGACATTTGGGGTTCATCTTCTCTTTCTTCTTTATGAGGTTCCCCCTCATTCTTTGGCAACCCTGTTTTTTTTTTGGTCTCCTACCATTGGTTCCTCTAACAAGCTTTCTATCAGATGTTACCTGTCCCATTTTGTCATCTCCCTGACTATGGCTACACTCTTTACAGCTTTACAGAGTTGGAAAATAATGGGAACTCTCTCCCTTCAAGTAACTTGTCCCCAATTTCAGCTGTCTCCCAATCTACATACATTTGTTCAGTCTTCAGAGCCATCAGGTATTTTGTTGTTGTTCAGAGTTCATAGCTATTGTTTCCAGGAAGATTTATCAGATCTTATATAAACTACTTCCAATTTATGGTGGAGGGATGCTGAGCACGACCATCTTTATGGCTTGGTAGATAAGCTATAAAATAATAGTTCAACATGGACATTTCATTTCATGAAATAATATGACATCCTCTTATCAGGCTTTAGTCTCTTTCAGAGTCAAGTAACAAACCTAGAGGCAAATTTAGAGAAAGATGAAAAAATATTTGCTGTCTACTCAAGATTCACCATGACTTATAGTTTCTGATTGACTTACCTTTCTTAGGTAATAAATTTTGGGGAAGCCTTTCTTTTTAAATGAGATCTTATTTATCTACTCTAACACACACAAGGGGTTCAGTTAGGAACTGGGAGGAGGAGAAAGTGAATGAAAAGAGAATGTATGTCCATACAAATTATGCTTAAAAGAAATCAAACCATAACAAGTTACACTCAATGTTTTTTTGCTTACAGTAAACTATGGAACTTCTTCTGCTGTGGATAAACTAGGCAGCCTTCCCTCATTTTTGTCCCCAGTCAGAGATGCATGAGGTATTGTGTCTCATTCTTAATGTGGTGGGAAGTACAAGGAACAACTATGTTTCTTTCATTTTGTAACAAATATTCAGACATGCTGTATTGTGTGGATGGAGGTTTCTGTGATTTATCCTGCAAAACCAGCCACCCTACCTGCACAAAAGCTGGCAAATTAAAGAATTTTTCTTGTGAGACTTGTGCTGCATGAGTGAACTCAGGAGCCTAATTATTTGAAATTAGCTGGCCTCCAGGTCAGAATTGGCCCTTCTGGTCTGGATGCCAAGAACTGTAATTCTTGCCTACATCCCCTCCTGCTCCAGAGCGGGCTGCCCCTGTCCTCCCAAAGGAATCCATCCTGGGTCTCGGGGATCATGACCTGAGCCAAAGGCAGTCACTTAACCAACTGAGCCTCCCAGGAGCCCCAGCAGTCAGTGTTAAAGCAAAATATTGAAAGATTTTCCATTATAGAGATATGAAAATTTTCCATATTATCCTTGCATGTGCTATCATATGATATTGTTTACTTTTTATTTTTTTATTATATTCAGTTAGCCAACAGATATCACATCATTAATTTTTGATGTAGTATTCAATGATTGTTTAGTTAATTATAACACCCATTGTTCATCACAACACATGCCCTCCTTAATTCCCATCACCTGATTACCCCATCCTTCCACCCCCTCCCTTCTACAATCCTCAATTTGTTTCCCAGAGTCCAGTGTCTCTCATGGTTTGTCTCCCTCTCTAATTCTTCCCAATTCAGTTTTCCCTCCCTTCTGCTTTGGTCCTCTACACTATTCTTTCTGTTCCTCATGGGAGTGAAACTATATGATAATTGTCTTTCTCTGATTATTTCACTTAGCATAATGCCCTCCAGTTCCATCGCATGTTGATGTAAATGATAAGATTTCATCATTTCTGATGGCTGAGTAATATTTCATTGTAAATACATATATACTACATCTTCATTATCCATTCATCTGTTGATGGACATCTCAGTTGCTCCCACACTATGGCTATTATGAACATTACTACTAAGAATTTTGGGGGCAGGTACCCCTTCAGATCACTACTCTTGTATCTTTGGGGTAAATCTAGTAGTGCAATTACTGGGTCATAAGTTAGTTCTATTTTGAACTTTACAAGGAACATCCATAGTGTTTTCTAGAGTGGCTTGCCAGCTTCCATCCTCACCAACAGTGTAGGTACGTTCCATTTTCTGCACATCTTCACCAGTTATTACTGTTTTTTGTTTAAAATCTAATTTGTTGGATATGCAGGTTGCTACCCCAGCTTTTGTTTGAGGTCCATTGGCATGGTAAATGGTTCTCCACCCCCTCACTCCCAGTCTGGGGGGGTCTTTAGGGCTAAAGCGAAACTTGTAGACAGCATGTGGATGGGTCTTGCTTTTTAATACAGTCTAATAACCTATGTTTTTTGATTGGAACATTTAGCCCATTGACAGCCAGAGTAACTATTGAAAGATATGAATCTGGTGTCACCAAATTACCTGTAAAGTCCCTGTTTCTGTAGATCATTGATGTTACTTTCTGGTCTACATTACTTTTGGGCTCTCTCTTCGCTTACAGGATCCCCCTTAATATTTTTGCAGGGCTGGCGTGGTGGTCACATATTCTTACAGTTTCTTCCATTTCCTTCCATTTTGAATAACAGCCTTACTGGAAAAAGTATTCTTGCATTCATGTTCTTTTCTTTTAGTACCCTTAGAATCTCATGCCAGCTCTTTCTAGCCTTTCATGTTTCTGTGGATAGGTCTAATGTTAATCTGATATTCCTCCCTTTGTAGATAAGGAAGCACTTGCCTAGATCTGCTTTCAGGACTTTTTTCTTTTTCTCTAAAATTGGAAGCTTCCCTGTTATATGTTAGGGTGTTGACATATTTTTATTGATTTTGGGAGCATCCTCTACCTCTGAGGCATAGATGTTTATTTCCTTCCTTGGACGAGGGAAGTTCTCATCTATGATTTGTTCAAATATGCCTTCTGGCCCTCTCTCTCTTTCTTCACCCTCAGGCACCACAATAATTCTGACATTGTTTCATTGTATCATTAATTTCTCAAAGCCTTTCTTCATGTGCTATTAGTTGTTTTTTCTGTATTTTCCTCAACTTCCTTCCTTTCCATCAGCCTGTCTTCTAGATCACTTACTCTCTGTTCTCCCTCATTCATCCTAGCTTTTAGAGCATCCAATTTTGACTGCATCCCAATTTTAGCACTTTTATGTTCAGCCTTATCAGATCTCATTTCTGCACTAAGAAATTATCTAATGTCTTTTATGATTTTTCAAGCCCATCTATTAACGTTATAATTTTATCCTGAATTATCATGAATTGTTATTCCTGAATGCTTACTTACAGCCATATTGATTAGATCTGTGGCAGAGAACATGTCCTCCCTTCTTTCTTTTGTGGTAGATTTATCCTTCTAGTCATTTTGCCCAGAGAATACTGGATAAGTGAGAGAGGAGATTCAAAAATATCAACGACAACCAAGCAAAATACACAGTAGACAATTCTGAAGTGATCAGAAACCAATACAGATAAGCAAACAAAAATAAAACAAAACAAAAAAGGCAGTGGAGAGAGAATATAATCTCACAGGGTGGACAAAGCAGGGTGATCCACTAGTTCCTGAGTGAATTTTGTGTGTTAGAAGACACTGAATTTCAAAATTTCAAAGAAAGCAAAACTTATATATGTACAAGAATAAAATTAAATAGAATGAAAAAAGGCCAAAATTAAGCATATATGTACAAAATAAAAGTTAAAAAGTGACTTAAAACAAAGAGTTGATAAAATAGGACACTAATTAAAATGCAAAAAAATTAAAAAATAGATGGGGAGGGTATGTGCTATGGTGAGTGCTGTGAATGGTGTAAGACTGGTGATTCAAAGACCTGAACCTCTGAAGCAAATAATACATTATATGTTAATAAAAATTTTTTAAAAAAGAAATGGAAAATTTTAGACTGAAAGATAAAAGAATCATGATAAAAGAAACCTCAAATTCTATACACTGTTTTCCTGAGAGCTGGAGTTTTACAATCTTGTGCGATCTGTAAACTAATTGTGCACCTGTTTTTCCAGTTGGTCTTCTGGGGGAGGGGCCTGTTGTGCCACTTCTCAGGTGCTTTTACCTCCCCAGAGTTGCACTGCCACTTGTGAGTGGGCTGGGCTCAGTGTAAGCTGCTTTTCCATTTGGCCTTTGTTCCCTGAGGGCTTTCCATACCACTTTAGAGGATCAAAATAAAAATGACCCTGCCCTGATCTCCAGTGCCAGAGCCAAAAGATGGTGTTTCCCTCTCTTCAGTAAACCCTCTGGGACAAATGGTCTTCACTTTTGTGTGTACCAAATTCCCCAGACTCCTGTAATGTGTGCCCACAACAATCTTCCCAGGGGGATTCCAAGGGTCCTGCATAACTGCCCTTTACAGTGTCCTTTATAGCATAGTCACAGGCTCTTGCACATACCCACTCTGACACTCTCAGGGGATGGCTGAGTGTCGCTATACTGTCCTTTACTGGGCCACTGCCCTGAGAGCTTTTGCCAAGTCATGGGTGCACCTGTTCTGCTCCCCCACTCCTGGGGGATGGCAGATGGCCCATGCATTCCAATCCTTTTCAGGGTGCCCAGAGGAAGAACAGTCACCCAATAAGCCTGGCTTGCAGTTTATGGGAACTGGAGCTGAGAGTCTCCTCCTGGGCTCCCTGACCATAACCAGTTTCCTGGCTCCACTGCTTGGGCCCTCTCCCAGGTCAGGACCCTGTTAGTTCTGTGACTCCAGGGATCCTGAGACCACACTGACTCACCCACAATTCTGCCTTTTTCATCCCCTGAGTCCCTTTTGTGCAGGGATGACTTTAACTCACTGGAGCAGATTTCTAAGGGTTCTGATTTTGCCCTCTGGGACTATATCACTTTCTGGTAGCTGTATGGAGGGTCCCTCCCCTCTTCATTTATCTTCTGATATCTCCACTCATATTCATATCTCTGCACCTCCTACCTTGCAAAAAGCAGTCACTTTTCTACTTGTAGAGTTCCAGACATTTTTTTCTTACATATAAGGCTGAATGAATGGATGTCCAGAATGGTTTGATAGTTATCTAGTATAACTAAATTCAAGGGACCAGATGAAATGAGGTCCCCTACTCTACTGCCATCTTGCCCACCTCAATCCATAAACACTTTCAATCAATCCCTCAGAAACACATGGCCTTAGAGATGGGGCATGATGAATAAGCTCTGGAAGACTTTTGATTGCTCACTTCAAACCTGAACTATTCTTTATAAAAAAAAAAGAGAGAGATTCAAACTGCCTTCCCAGGAAATAAGATATCCACTGAGAAGTATTGATACAGCCCAAACATAGTTTCTCCAGCTCCCTTGTTGGCGTAAACAGGCAAGATCACTGGCCTTGAAGTGTCAGTGTGGAGTGATAGATAAGTTTGATATAACATTTTCTCTTTTCCCTGAAGGAGACATTTATGGAGATAATTTCCTTGTACTGTTTTTTGAATATATTTTCGCCACCCAAGTTTGAGTTCCTAAACACTACAGTTTGGTGTTCCTCATTTTTCAAACTTTATATAAGTGGAATCCTATAACATATGTTCTTTGTGTTTACCTTCTTTCACTTAAAATTATGTTTGTGAGATTTACCCATGTTGTAGTGTTTCTGTTACTTCATTTTCATTGTTATATAATGCTAATATGCTGAATCTTATTAATCCAGTCTATGTTGATGAGCATTGAGAGGTTTTTCTTTTCTTTCTCATTTTTGGATATAATGAATAGTGCTTCTAGGAAAATTCTTGAAGTGAATTTACCTGCTCTGCCTTAATCATGAACAAAAGTTTCTTCTACCATGGAAACAGCATTCCAAGTTCTCTAGGTTTCCTTTTTACCATTTGGTTTTATGAATTTCAGAGCCATTTGATTGACTTCTTCTTCCACTAGACTGTAAGACTCATCAATACAAAATAAACTTCATTTTGCTTATTTTATTAGTACATTTGCCACTAAAGAATATTATGAGAAATGATGATATTTAAGATTCTTAAAATCCTTGGCCCCCTGGGGAGAAGTGCAGTAGATTCACTCTCTACTTATTCATACCAATGAGACCCAAGCATAGCATAGATAAATGATACTGGCACATTAAAATCTCATTTTGGTCATACAGGTTAGTCAGACATTATAAATTCTCACTTCCTCAGTAAAATTTCTAAGAGCAAAAATTAACAGAACTAGCAATGATTTTGAACTGTCAGCGTCTACAAAATTTACCTTGATAGTTTGTTGACATTCAGCTTCCCAGAGTTTGAGTCAATAGGTTTGAGATAGAGCTCAGGAAAGTATCTGTGAAAAGCACCTGAAGGAGACATCAAGGCAAATATTCTTTAGACCATACTGTGGCAGAACTGTCATTAAGCAAGGTCAGGAAGCAGAAACAAGTAGTATGACTATAGAAGTGAAGAGAAAGACAAAACTGTAGAAAAATTACAGGAAAACCAATTGTACTTATTGCTGGGGGCAGGCCTACAAGTCTGACTATGGAAAGTGATAGTTCTCCACTCTGAGCACATCTACCTCCTACATCAGGACCGAGGCAAGTTGGGGGTCTTACCTCCCTACATTGCCTGGCATATTAGCTAAAACTTAAGAGGTATAAGCACTTATACCAAAAGATGAAATCATTTAATTTTTAAATTAATTATTTAATTATTAATTATAGTTATTTAAAACCTAAAAATAACATATTAAATTATAGATTGTGTTAGTAGACGTTTAAAAGAGGACAAATAAATTAAATTATCCCAATAACCATACTAAGGGAAAAGAAAAACAAAGTTTGCAATGTGAAACAAGAACAACAAACAACAAAAAGAACTAACCAGAAATACCAGCATCAAAAAAATACTTAAAATAAAGAATATATTCAATGTGATGAGTAGCAAAATGGATGTACCTGAGGAATGAATTAATAAATTAGAAGACAGATTGAGGAAATTTCTTGGGAGAAAACCCCAAAATACATTTTTTAAAAGCAGAAAATACCCATGTGGAGGAGAAAAATTGAAATGGCAATACCCAGATACTAGTTCCAGGAAGAGAAAATATATGTGGAAGTGAGAAGATATTTGAAGAAATAATGCAGACAATTTTTTCCAAATTAAATAAAGATAAAAGATCTCTGTCATATTTTTATGTTTTGTGTATTTTCAAGTGTACAAATTAGTGATTACTTTACATAAAGCAACCCATGCTCATCACAAGTGCACTCCTAAATGCCAGTCACCTATTTAACACATCCCCTACCCACTTTAGTAACTATCTCATAGGCAACCATCCCCTTTGGGAAACATCACATTGTTGTCTACAGCTAAGAGTCTGGTTCTTTTTAAATTTTTTTTTTAGACTTCATTTATTTATTGACAGAGAGAAACACAGATAGAGAGAGAACACAAGCAGGGGGAGTGAGAGAGGGAGAAGCAGGCTTCCCGCTGGGCAGGGAACCCAATGCAGGGCTTGATCCTGGGACTCTGGGATCATGGCCTGAGCTGAAGGTGGATGCTGAACGACTGAGTCCCCCCCCTTTTTTTTTCAAAATTTTTACTGAATTCCACTAGTTAACATGCAATGTTAATATTAGTTTCACTAATATTTTAGTGATTCATTACCTACATGCAACACCCAGACCTCATTACAAGTGCACTCCTTCATATCACTCAGCTATTCAACCTTTCAACCTGTCCTCCTGCCCACTTCCTCTCTAGTAACTCTCAGTTCTGTATAGTTAAGTGTCTGTTTCCTTGTTTTTCTTGCTTCTTTGTCCCCTTATGTTCATCTTTTCTGTTTCTTAAATTCAACATATGAGGGAACCCATATGATATTTTTCTTTCTTTGACTGACTTATTTCACCTAGCATAGTGCTTTTTAGTGCCATCCATGTCATTGCAAAAGACAAGATTTCATTCTGTTTATGGCTCAGTCAGTGGACATTTGGGCTGTTTCCATAGTTTGGCTATTGTAGATAATGCTTCTGTATACATTGGGGTGCATATATTGCTTTGATTAGTATTTTTGTATTCTTTGAGTAGATACCTGGTAGTGCAATTGCTGGGTCATAAGGTAGTTCTATTTTTAATTTTTTGAGGCACCTCCATACTGCTTTCCAGAGTGTCTGCAACAGTTTGCATTCCCACTGGTAGGGTAGGGGGGTTCCCTTTTCTCCACATCTTCACCAAAACTTGTTGTTTCTTGTGTTGATTTTAGCCATTCTCACAAGGTGATTTGATATCTCATTGTAGTTTTGACTTGTATTACACTAATAATCAGTGAGGTTGAGCATCTTTTCATGTGTCTGTTGGCCATCTGCATGTTTCCTTCGAAAAATATCTACTCAAGTCTTCTGCCCAATTTTTAATTGGATTATTTGTTTTTTTGGTGTTGAGTTTGATCATTTCTTTATAGATTTTGGATACTAACACTTTATCAGATAATATCATTTTCAAATATCTTCTGCCATTCCGTAGTCTGCCTTTTAGTTTTGTTTATTGTTTCCTTTGCTGTACAGAAGCCTTTTATCTTGATGAAGTCCCAATGGTTTTTTTTTTGTGTGTGTGTGTTTGTTTCCTTTGCCTCAGGAGACATATCTAGTAAGAAGTTGCTATGACTAATGCCAAAGAGATTACTACCTGTGTTCTCCTCTAGGATTAATGGTTTCCTCTCTCATATATATGTCCTTATGGTCCAGTTTCATTCTTTTGCATCTTGCTGTCCAGTTTTCCCAATGCCACTTGTTGAAGAGACTGTGTTTTTTTCTCCTTAGATAGTCTTTCCTGCTTTGTCAAGAATTAGTTGACTATACAGGTGCAGGTCAATTTCTGGATTTTCTTTTCTGTTCCACTGATCTGTGTGTCTATTTCTGTGCCAGTACCAGACTGTCTTGATGACTACTGCTTTGTAATATAGCTTGCAATCTGGAATTGTGATACCTTCAGCTGTTTTTCTTTTTCAAGATTAATTCAGCTATTTGGGGTCTTTGTGGTTCCATACAAATGTTAATTAAGGTTGTTTGTTCTAGTCTGGGAAAAATACTGGCGGTATTTTGATAAGGATTGCATTAAATGTGTAGATTGCTTTTGGTAGTATAAATATTTTAACAATGTTCTTCTATGAGCATGACATTTTTTTTATTTTCCTTATGTCATCTTCAATTTCTTTCATAAGTGTTCTAAGTCTTCAGAATGCATATCTTTAGCTTCTTTCCATAGGCTTATTCCTAGGCATCTTATTATTTTTGGTGCAGTTATAAAAGAGATTAACTCCTTGATTTCTCCTTCTGTTGCTTCATTATTGGTGTGTAGAAGTGCAACAGATTTTTGTATATTGATTTTATATCCTATGACTGCTTAATTCCTGTATCAGTAATAGCAATTTTTTTGGGGGGGGGAGGATAGAGTCTCTGGGTTTTCTATATAGAGTATCATGTCATATGCAAATAGTGAAAGTTCTATTTATTCCTTGCTGATTTGGAGGACTGTTATTTATTTTTGTTGTCTTATTGCTATAGCTGAGACTTCCACTGCTGTTAAATAATAATGGTGAGAGTGGATGTCCCTGCCTTGTTCCTGACCATAGAAGAGAAACTCAGTTTTTCCCCATTGAGGAAATTTAGCTGTGGGTCTTTTGTATATGACCTTTATTGAGCTGAGGTTTGTTCCTTCTAAACCTACTTTGTTGAGAGTTTTTATTATGAATGGTTGTTGTACTTTGTCAAATGCTATTTTTGTATCTATTGAGAGGATCATATGGTTATTATTCTTTCTTTTATTAATATGGTGTATCATGTTGATTAATTTGAAAATATTGGACCACACTTGTGGCCCAAGAATAAATACCACTTGATTGTGGTGAACTATTCTTATAATGAACTGTTAGATTTGATTTGTTAGTATTTTTTGAGAATTTTTGTGTCAATGTTCATGGTGATATTGGCCTGTGTAGTTCTCTTTTTTAGTGGAATATTTGTCTGGTTTTAGAATCAAGGTAATGCTGACCTTGTGGAATGAGCTTGGAAGCTTTCCTTCTTTATATTTTTTGGAATAGTTTGAATAGAATAGGTATTAACCCTTCTTTAAATGTGTGATAGAACTCCCCTGGGAAGCCATCTGGCTGTGGACTTCTGGTTGTTGGAAGATTTTTGATTAGTGATTCAATTTCTTTGCTGGTTATCAGTCTGTTCAAATTTTCTATTTCTTCCTGTTTCAGTTTTGGTAGATTGTATATTTGTAGGAATGTATCCATTTCCTCCAGGTGGTCCAATTTTTTGGCATATAGGTTAAAATATTCTCTTAAAATTGCATTTCTTGGGTGTTGTTATTTCTCCTCTCTCATATGTAATTTTATTTATTAGTGTCCTTTTTCTTTTCCTTTTCAGAATTCTGACTGGAAGTTTACCAATTTTATTAATTCTTTCAAAGAACCAGCTCCTAGTTTCATTGATCTGTTCTATTGTGTTTTTTTGTTTGTCTGTTTTGTTTTTTCTTAGTTTTTATATCAATTATTTCTAATATTTATTATTGCCCTTTTCTGGCTATGGGTTTTATATACTTTCCTAGGTCCATTATGTATAAGTTCAAGGTATGTATTTGAGACTTTTCTTGCTTCTTGAGGTAGGCCTGTATTGTAATACACTTCCATCTTAGAATGGCCTTTGCTGCATCCCAAAGTTCTGGATTGTCATGTTTTTATTTTTGTTTGCTTCTATGTAATTTTTTTATTTCCTCTTTAATTTCCTGGTTAACTCGTTTATCCTTTAGTAGGATATTCTTTTTTTTAAATGATTTTTTAAAAGACTTTATTTGACTGCGAGAAACACAGCTAGAGAGGGAACACAAGCAGGGGGAATGAGAAAGGGAGAAGCAGGCTTCCTGCTGAGCAGGGAGCCTGAAGTGGAGCTCAATCCTGGATCTCCAGGATCATGACCTGAGCTGAAGGCAGTCGCTTAACAAACTGAGCCACCCAGGCGCCCTGTAGGATATTCTTTAACTTCCATGTATTTATTATCTTTCCAATTTTTTTCTTGTGGTTGACATGCAGTCAACAGCATTGTGGTATAAAAATATGGATGATATGATCTCAATCTTTTTGTATTTGCTGAGAGCTGACTTGTGACATAGTTTGTGATCTATTCTGGAGGATATTCCATATACTCTTAAAAAGGGTGTGTATTCTGCTGCCTAGGAAATGTTTTAAATATATCTGTTAAGTCCATGTGGTCTAGTGTGTCATCCAATGTCATTGTTTCCTTGCTGATTTTCTGCTTAAACCATCTGTCTGTTGCTGTAAGTGGGATGTTAAAATTATTACCATTGAGTTTCTTTTTTAAAAAGTTTTTATTTGAGGAGGGGGTCAAGATGGTGGAAGGCCAGGTGACCACATTTCGGGGAGCTCCCTGAAGAGAGCTGAATTCCAGCAAAAAAAAAAAAAAAACACTACAAGACCACCGTGAACACCCATGAAATCAGCCTGAAATGTGATATTTCCCACTTATGGACCGCCACAAGAGACAAGGAACATCGGCAAAAAGGTAGAAACAAATAAGAGGGTCTGGAGGCTTGCCCCCAGAAACAGGGGAGTGGGGGAGGAAGCCCGCAGAGCTGAACCATTGAAAACAAATACCCCAAAATGAAAGTGCTCTGTGAGTGAGGAATAACAGCAGATTATGGCTGAATCGGGGCTAGACAGAAACGGGAACACAGCGGAGCCTGGGGCAAGGCAAGGAGACTTTTTAAAGACTTTTTTTTCTTGTCCAGCCGCCTGGGGCCCCCGCGCCCGACAGGCGCCTTCCCCGCCGGCAGCTGCAGGAAAGCAGCGGGGCGTGGATTCTATTTTTATGCTGCTGCCCTTCTCTCCCGT